>APFE030793672.1:219430-302947 GCA_000404065.3 Pinus taeda
GCGAACAACATTGAATGGGATTCCACATGCATAAATGCACCTGGCAACTCTGGAATCAGCTTCTTCTCTTGCTTGCACATTCACCAATCTAGCAATTCTGCTATCCTGAACTGATTGGGATGCCCCTGAGCCTCTAGTATGTTTGGGTGCTGCTTGTTCATGTTCTTCACTGTGACCCAGACCACCTCTCCTCTTTCTTGCTTCAAGTACAATCCTTGGCTCAACGTTAGATGTAGCCTGAGTATGCTCATCATGCCTCCTCTTAGTGCCATCCGCCTCATCTTGCTCTCTTTGATATGCCTTCCTTACCAACGGATCTGCTGTTTTTGTGCAACCCCCAGAATCCCCTGTCCTCCTCCATGCAACATATGTGCCTTCACTCTTGGGTAGGAGCCCTTGTACATATTATTGCAAAGAGTGCATCGTCATTCCCATGAGCCACCACCTCCACATTTTTGAAGCTTCGTCACATGCCTCCAAAGTGGATAATATTCAGCCCTTGGGTTGGCCCTAGGGTTTGAAGTTGCAGCTGCACTTTCGCTGGAAGCCATTGCTGCAAAAATAAATTAAAAAAACAAATCTGTAAATAATAAATTTATAAAAACGTTTTTCATATTTTTGGCTGTATAAACCCTAGAAAAATCAAAGAAATAGTAAGAAAAAAACTAAGAAATGAATGTGGCTTACCCAAATTAATTATCTGTGGCTGAATCTACCCTAAAATGCCAGGAAAGAGGAGAAATATGGCTGTAGCTGAGCCAAATCTGCTGCAAAAATAAATTTAAAAAACAAATCTATAAATAAAAAACGTTTTTCCAGCAATTTAGCTGCATAAACCCTAGAAAAATTGAAGAAATAGTAAGAAAAAACTAACAAAATGAATGTGGCTTACCCAAATTAATTTTCTGTGGTTGAAACTACCCGGAAATGCCAGAAAAGAGAAGAGAAATATGGCTGTAGCTGAGCCAAATCTGCTGCTACAGAAATCTCTTGCTGAAATCTCCTTCTCTTGCTGCTGAAATCTCTTTCTCCCGCTGCTGAAATCTCCCTTGCTCAATGCTCAAAACACCAGCTACTGAAACAACTGCCAATCTCCAAGAGAAACTCCTTGCTGAATAGTGTGATGAGAGAATGAGAGACACTGCTATTTTATAGCTTTAGAATTGGTTTCTAGAAGTCATTAGAAACCCTAAACTAATTAAAAATTAATTAGCAAAAAACAAAAATTTAAAAAACAAGTGTCAATTTGCTGGAAACGTGGCCCGTACGGCGTGGAAATGCGTTTCCGTACGTACGGGCGCGTTTCCATTTCGGGAAACGCGCCCGTACATACGGAAACGCGTTTCCACGCCGTATGGTACGAGGAAACGCGTTTCCACGCCGTATGGTACGAGGAAACGCGTTTCCATTTCGTTTCCCCAGGGAAACGACCCCTAGGCCCACGTTTCCTGCAACTTAGCAACTATTCCATCCATCGGACTGGAATCTTTGTGCGGACGTTGCCCTAGCACTATCCAAGTGTAATGATTCCATCCACCATCAGGTCAGTTCACGAATGACCTACACCGATGTTTGTCTCCCCTCACTTTCTATATAAGGAGGGTAAGGCTCATTGCAAAGGCATTCGCATTTTGAGTCAGTTAGAGTCTTTGTGTGTTTTGAGTCGAGTCGAGTGCCTCTCCTGCTCTGCATCTGCGGACATTCAGTCTAATCTGCTTGCAACACGAGAAGGACTCAAGTCCTTAGGTGATTTGGGAGCCTGCGCATCAGTGTGCTTGGCACTGGTGAGAACCTAAAGTGGCCGAATCATATAGAGAGTCGACCAGTCTGTATATGTATCAAAGTCTGATTCTCAGGCAGAGTCTATCCTTCGCCAGGTAGCCACCGGTATTGCTTGTTCCATGCAAACAGCATAAAGCCCGGTAAATGCGAAGATAGTCAATCTCTGTAAAAGAGTCTCTCTGTAAGCATTCTTCTATAAACAAAGTCATATCCATTCTGAAATAAAATGAGTACAACATTTTAGAAGATGAATACTCTGTGCATCTATTAAGTCTGTTGTGGTAGTAGTTTTCTCTGAGCTGTTATCCGAAGTTCGCAGGAAGTTCGCCAAAGGAACGAAGGGACGCCAAGGCCATCGTTAGGCGAGGAAGCCGTTGTTGGGGCTGTGAGAGCGTGAAAGTTCTGAGTAGGTTCACCACTGGTTCACCAAGAGTCAGTAATTAGAGTTAATCGAAGAGACACAGCAAGGCCAAGATAGTAGAAAAGGGCGGCAGGAAGACAGCGCGCAGAGCGCGCGGCACTGTAGCAGTAGCACTGTAGCAATCACTGTAGCCATCTACTGTAGCAAGCTTCTGAAAGCCCCTGCTGAGAATTGGTATCAAAGCTAGTAACGTCTGGTTCAAAGGTCGGTATTCTAAATCTTATACTCATTAAAAGAATGGATCCTCCCCAGAAATCAATTTCTTTCAGAGAAATAGAAGAGAGAGATTCTAAGGCAGAAGAAAATCCTTTAAAAGAAATGTTTGCTAGAAGTTCCAGTAGAGTCCTGAACTCTGTTGAAATAGCTTATGAAGAGTCCCAGCCTTCAGCTCGATGGGAACTGCCTTCAATAGCCCCCTTAGAAGTGTACAGTGACCTATCAGCTTTTCATTTGATAGCCGCTACTAGAATTAGCATTAAAGAGTCTGTAAGCCAGATCCAGGGGAATTCAGATACTGTACAGACTATATCTCTGTTAAAACCCAAAGAATTGCAGGCAGAAGACAAAAGGCTAAAGACAAATTATTTGCATTTAGGATGTATCCGAGTAGGAATCAATGCTTTAACGTATAAAGGCCTAAATACTTTTGTGGTAGCTACTGTCAGAGATATGAAACACAATAAGTACACAGATTCCTTAATAGGCGAGATTGGTGCTCCTCTATCCGATGGCCAAATCTACTTTGACTGTTACCCCAATTTCTCTGTGTATACCTTTGACGAAACCATAGACCAGATCTTACAACTCCAGATCCAAACCACTGGTTTCGACATGAAGAAAAAGAGAAATAATATTGCCATCCAGACCAAAGGCTGTTTCCGACACACTAATACCCTTTGGCCAGCCATCCACCATACACCTAGCAGAGACTCCAGGTCAAGTACAGTTGTTCTTATTGATGCAAAAAATCAAAAAATTGAGCATCAGACCATCCGATGGGAAGACTTGACATTTCCAGAACACTGGGTTATAAATAATCCCAAGCCTCTTATTCCTAAAGCCATTACCTCCGCTGATATTACAGAAAATCTGTCTTCTGCAGTCATATCATTCCCCAGAAGATCTACCATTGACAGACGGGGTATAGAGTTAGCTTGTAAACAATCCAAGTATTACAGAGATCCTTCCACTATAAATACAGCTTGTTCTACTTCATCTTCTTGTAGACATAATTCCTTGTATGAATTAGCCCAGCTTGTAAATTATTGTATGTCAAATGAGACCAGCCAAGCCCAGATATGGTTTGGGATATCTTGAGCAGGCCAATGGCCTGATACCAAAATGCAGATTTCGCCCTGTTCCTTCTAACTGGAAAGATAATATTGCTCCATTGAATTTCTTTACTGGTTCTACTAGTGTCTCAGCAAGCAAACACGCTTGGACTGCATTAGATGGATCCAAGGTTGAAACCCCTACAACATTTCCTCCTTATAAAGGAATTGTTATAGGAGAAAACCAAAATGCAGCCAAAGCTATCCCTTTGATCCAGAAAGATGACAATGCCCTAGGCATTGATGGAAGAATTCAGAAAGCTAGTGATTGTGTGTATATATTCTATTTTTTATTTAGGGTTGATGTTGAATTTTATTTTTTTTAGAAATATCACGTCAGGACTCAGCTCAGTATTAGGCACAGACATTGCACACCTTCTTCATAATGGGCTGTAAAATGCACCTCACTGCAATAATTTGTGTAATCTTTGTTCATAGAATTTGTAGAAAAGTGAAACAATACAATCTTTATGTATAGATGCCATTGTACACTTTGGTTGATCTAATGTATTCAAGTTGAATGAAATGCAGACTTGCACCTACCATCAAATTCAGGCTTCATCTTCATGTCCAGTAACGAAAAGTTATCCAGTTACAAACTAGAGCACCATTGTTGTGATATTCTTGCACAGTTTGGAAATATCTGTACAATGAATTTCAAAGCTATCATGATGCATGTGCCCTCAAAATTTTGAGTTGTTCCTCAGAAGCCATTCATTTGATATTTAATGGACTCAAATCTGCTTTCCCCAGTTCCATTATAGAACATCAAAAGTCAACCTAGACCAAATGGGTATTTAGAAGGTGAATTTTAAGGAATCTTTGATTTGTAAAGAATTTAATGCATCACATGACACAAACTACTGGCATATTATATCTAAAATAAAGACAGACAAATCTCACATGACCCAGATCAATAATGATAAAATATCTAGAACATGGGGTCAGGTGAAGTTCAATTATTACACTCTGAATATCTTCTGATGTACTTTGCCTAAGATTCTCTCATTGTTCTCCTTGGATATCTCCTTGGTCCTTAACACCATGCAACTTCCTAGATGTGGACTCAAACTTGATTTCCTCCTTGAATATAGCTTGATAAATGAAGTGCTCCTCTTGGCCTCTGCTCTGCCATCACAAATTCTCTCAAACTAAAGAGGAAATCCCATCCTATTTGTCATTCTCCTCATTTGTGAGTATAGTTGAGGTGCAATCTGGACAAATCAAACACCAACCTGTATTGTTCTTCACTATAGTTATCCATGACTTCTCAGCCTATTACCTCGCTATGATTTCTTTCTCAACATTCACAATCATATGCAAAATGTAACCAGCAAATGAAAACACAAAAAAATTTAAAATACCATCCATATAGTTGAATGATTCCTAAACTCTCCAAAATCATGTGCACAGTTTTAGTTGAGGTCCTATTACATCTCACCATTGCCCTGTCACAGCATCTGCCCCCTCAGATCCATGAGGTATCAAACAGCCATTTTCACATCTCTGCATTCTCATGTAATTTTTACAGCATTGCTATTGTTACCAATCACAACAGGGTTCTCAATTATCAACAATCATAATCATCCCAGGTTGGGACTGCTCACTATCAAATTCCAAGGCCAGTAATGCCACTAGATGTTAAGTGTGAATCCACCCAAATGGAAATGTTAACAAGACAATTTTAATTAAAAAAGATGCGAGCACATGAATCAAATAGATAAAAAGAGGAAAAAACAATCACAACATTTAGAAGAGCACAAGAATTTCCATTAAAGCTCTTACGCCAACTCACATTCTCATTTACACATATATACACATCTTCAACAGAGACGGCGGTGTGATACAAAGTATACAAAGACGTCACCTCCACTCATGATGCTATCTCAACTATTGAGGAACACAATGATTCACTCGATTAATTAGGACTTTCTAATGATGTCTTGATAAAGACCATGAGAGTTAGCTTGCAACCCCCTCATAAAATACTAAACTAAATCATAATATGCTAACAAGAGTTCCATTGATCACATCTGTGTGTCACTAAAGACAAATACAATACAAGACAACATAACATGGTAACTATTTAGAGCTAATAAAATTATGTTGATCATTGCTAATCGTGGAAGGTGTATTCTGATTGCAAGATACATTTGCATTAATGGCACTGGACATTGGAATGGTGGATTATTATATTGTGATACCAAAAGAACATGGAAATAAGGGTCAAACAGGACAAAAGCGCTAAGATATGCCCTAGGAGATGGAAGATAAATGCACAAAACAATACCCATTTCTATTAGTGTTGTGATCATACTGAAGATGGTGCTCATTTTTTAGGGTTGGACATAATAAGTTATAGCAAACCTTTCTCATACAACACAGATAAGATAATAATAAAATTTAAATATTATTGATCCCCACAAGAGGATCTAAAAGGCAGGTCATGGGACTTAAAAAGTACATCAGTGGTGATAAGCAATGGGAAGCAAAAGCAACTCCTCTAGCTAGACGCTAAAAGCGAAAAGAGGGAGGAAAAAGCAACATTATAGACAACAGTGTGAATAGAAGGTGAGAATGGCATACTTCAATGTCTCAATAGAAGTAGATATAGAGACAGAAGAGCAAGATGAAGCAGCCGCCTCAAGACCTGCAAAGGGTGAACACTGAAGATGCCACTGGTGCAGAGGAAATGCCAGATTTCAGGTATACAACAGCAATGGGACCTATGCACTGCTGACTACCATATTATATTATCCCATCTACTACTATCCTTTCCAATCTGATGCCAAGAGGGCCTTATCTTGTCTCACCTAGTACCTATCTTAAAATTTTTCTTATCTTATCCTACTGTTGTCTCAACTAATCTTGGAGAGACAAAATCTACTTAAACACACTAATATGAAGATCAAATGAGTCTTTTGGAGAATCCATTCTACAAGAAATCTATGAGACTTCTTCCACTCCATATTGCCTTGGAGGCTGGGCTTGAGTTGGAAAAGCACACCTCCTCAGAAAAGCTACTTAATTTTATGTGATCATTTGCAATAATAAAAAGTGATTAAATGAGTTCATTTACCATAGTTTCAGTATAGTTCCCTTGGCTGATAATTTCATAATTCTCTTTAGAAAAATTAGTTTCCATTTCCAATTTCAGTTTAGAAAATTCATAATTAGTTTCGGCTGTAAGATCTCCTATTTTCGCCCACAGGGATTTGGTTCGACAGTCAAGGGTGCACTGTTAGAGCACTCCATGCAATAGGTCACCAGCTCCAATCCAAAAAAAACTCATATTTTCAGTTCAGATTTCGGGTACAAGTTTCATTCTTCAGTTCTCACAGTAGTCACTATAAAATTGATATGTGGCGGATGTACAGAAGAGGGGAGATGATGAGAATTCCTCTATACGATTGTATGCTGCTGCTGGAGCCCCAGGTGGAGAGAGCAGCCATTATCGAGCTTCTCTCTGGCTTGGGAAGGCATGTTTATTTGTTGAACGGAGTCGTGAAACATATCAAGTCATTTGGAAAGGTGTATTTGGGTTACAGCATCAAGAAGCTCGACCACAGATACTATCAATTCACAGTTGGTGCTTTGGGGGGTGGAGCTGTTAGTTTTTGTAGCATCATATGTGTTCTAGCCACAAAATTTGGTGGAGAGACTAGAATACATGAGATCTCCAAAACCCAGATATCATTTTTGAAAATCCCCCCTAGAAGTGTCTCAATTAGATTATTAACCGTTTTTTAAATATTTCCATCTAAACTTAAGGAATATGTTTAATTAATCAGTATTAATTGAGATAAGGCGAAAATAGTCTAGAAACTCACACAGATCGATCCCGAGATGATCCTAGCCATCGATTATGTTTTAATTTTGGTCGTTGGTGCTCCAACAGTAGATTACAAGAGGAGGTCAATGTGGTGATGGAGAAGGCACTCCAGCAGTTCGATTTCTTCACAGATCGATTTCCAAAGTAGCAGCGGTCAGTTGCCAAAGAGAGCGAGAGATCGAAGCAGTTAGTAAGGAGCAGAGACAATGAAGCTGGAGGAAGTATTCCAGATCCAACTAGTGCATTTGCAAAGAGGCAAAAGAGCCACAAAGAAGCTGACGTTGGGGCAACGCAGCAGCGTCTAGAGGCAACTTCAATTTGCTAAGAGGGCAAGACATCTTCAGTTACAGAGGTCGGGAAGGAGTCCCAAAGTGCTGGAGAAGCATCCCCAGCCAACAAAAGGCAGAACGACTTCATAAGAGACCAATTAGAGGCTTGACATCAAGCAAGCTACACAGAGCAATGTAGAGGCTGACACAAAGGGTCAAAGGGCCAAGTTTCTAAAGGCAAGTTGTGTCAGGGATTGCCTATGGGGTGAGGAAATTCCTCACTAGATTTTTGCCAGTATTTTTCTCTATACGATTGACAGATTTCAGCATCCAATTATACTCAGAATTTCTCACCACTGCTTAATAATAAAGCCCTCATTGTTGCACCAATTTTCCCAAGTTGGGTTTCTCCAGAGACATTTGTCCAAAAATAATTGTCCCATATTTTATTTGTGTGTGCTAGCATTTCTCAGCTTCCAACGTTTTATTTTTCTGTAGAATTTTATTTGTGAAGGTTGCAGTGTATTTATTTTGTTATTTGTCGTAGCAGATAAATTGTTAATTAATTAACAATTAGGAGAAATAATATTAGTTGTTGCAATAGGATTCCAGTTTGTGGAATTTTCACATGGTATCAGAGCGCAGTTGATCAACCGAAGAGCTCAAAGGCAAAAAGAAGGAATTTCACTGCTCAACGTGGGCAGCAGGCCGAAATTCCCAAGGGCAACATAGCCTTTTGCCAA
Organism: Pinus taeda; assembly: GCA_000404065.3. Lineage (NCBI taxonomy): Eukaryota > Viridiplantae > Streptophyta > Pinopsida > Pinales > Pinaceae > Pinus > Pinus taeda. The sequence goes on from APFE030793672.1 coordinate 227,809, forward strand.
GAAGTCAAATTGCTTGAGGAGGTTCGATTTTTCTAAGGAGAAGAAAAATTTGATCCTTCCAGATCGAGTGATTCCAAAGGCAAGGGGAGCAGCTCAGATTTTTTCGTTGAGCAAATCTCTAGCTAGACGCAGAGGTTTTGCAGCAGTACGCTAGAGAAAAGCTATGTCACATGGTTCGAGTTCGAATTCGAGTTCGACAACGATTAAGTTGGATTCGAATTTGAATTTTCCGATCAAGTTCGAATGAGGTTCGGCATTAGGTTCGACTATACATATTTTTCAATATATATATATATATGAACTCGGTCTAATGGAGCAGGAATAACCTTGTATAATGGACGTTGCAAAGATTGAAGGATTAGACATTCTCGGCATATTTGTTTTAGCATACAAATCTACCTTCTAGACAAAGAACAGCAGTGATAGAACCTCTCTCTCGGCCTAATAAGATTGATGTTAGACATTGTCTCAATCACACACACACACACACACATATATATATATATATATACTACAATTGTGGCACAATAACAAAGCCGCAGAAATGATCATTTTCGGAGGATACAATCCCTGCATAACAAAGAGCCACAGTAACCAATACAGTCTCGGAATAAATGAGACAGTAAGGACCTCAGTATAGTGAGGAATAGTATCTCATCTCAGTGGATCTATTTCTTAACAGTCAATGTATATATATATGTAATGGAAAGATCTTCAGATCCCTCATTATCTTTACATGATCTCACTGTCTCGGTGTAAGAAAGATCACAATGATCCTGCAGTCATGGAATACACTCTCGCATGATCACAGTCAACATGATGGTCTAGAGTACAGTGATGAAGGTAGGATAAAACAGCTATCATGGCTGTCATAATGAAGTTCTCAATGCATCATTAAAAAATCTTCGTTCAAGTTTGTTGAGGTTCGTTTAGGTTCGAGTTCGTTCAGGTTCGACTTGAGGTTCGAATTTTAGGTTCGGCGAACCTGAACGAATTTCAAATTTTTTCAGGTTCACCGAATTTCGAACCTGAACCTTTAGGTTCGCCGAACCCTGTGACATAGGAGCAAAGCCAGCGTCAGTGTGGAAGAGAGAAGGCACACAAAGGGAAAATTTTCCTCAAGGAACTTCTAGTCTCAAGAAGTTCGATTTTTCTTGCAAATCGCAGTGGTTGTGAGCAGATCTTCTCACTCCAAAAATGAGTGTGAATAGCAAAGTAGCAGCCGAGCAGAGGGAAAGAAGAATTTTTTGACAGTTCATTGAGATGGCCACTTCTAGGCTTCGTGATCATGACAAGTTGAATGGAGCTTCCAACTACGTCATCTGGAAGGCAAAGATGTCCTTCCTTCTAGATGAATATCGCCTGAAAACACATATTGATGCAGTAGTGGCAGTTCCTCAAGATGCAGATCAGCAACAATAATACAAGAAGGAGATGGTGTGGGCGAAGCGGTTGATCCTAGATGGAGTTGGGGATCATGCTATCTCACATATAGCTGGCAAAGATATTGCCAAACAGATGTGGGATGCTCTCTCCACGTTATATCAAGGTACTTTCGAGCAGCAGAAGATGTACCTAGGGGAGAAGTTGAGACCCATCTAACCGCAGAAAGGGGAAGGGATAGAACCCTTCCTTACCAAGATTCAGAAGGTCCCAGACCAGCTGTCAATTGTTGGCGCAGCGCTTCAACCAACAGAGCTAGTGTGATTGGCATTCAATAGCGTCTCAGAGGATTGGCAGGTCTTTGTCCAAAGCATATTAGGTAGAGATAAGCTACCAGACTAGGATAGAAAGTGTGTCGATTTGCAACAAGAGGAGTTGAGGCAAACTCTGTTAAAGAGCTCCATCAATGGCAACAGCAGAGGATCGAAGACAATGAAGGAGGAGGAGAATGTGGCCCTCATATCAAAGGGTCCCAATCAGGGACAATGGGAGCAGAGAAAGAAGAATAAGGACCTGTCAAAGGTCAAGTGCTTCATGTGTGGGGAGCTCGACCACTACGGTACCTAGTGTCCTCTGAGGAAGAAGGACAAGGAGGAGAAGCAGGACCAGTAGGCAGCTTCAATAGAGATCAATAGGCTTTCCTTCAGGCGAGAGGAAGACTTCACTATATGTGCAGATATACCTCCAGGAGTGAGGTGGGGTGACTTGGTGTTGTAGCCCCAGAGAGCTATAGAGATTGGGCAGGGTCCTTGAGGACCTCATGGATCATTAACTTGCTATGGGGGGCCCACATTATTCAGTAGCAAGATGGATTAGTGGCAATTGATGCAGAAAAAGACCGAGTGGCAGTTGCAAATACTAGTAGTAGTCAGAGGTTGGGGAGCGCAGTGCAGATAGCACAGTGCTGAGTCAGCAGCAGCACAGATTCTTCAGTGATAGTGCAGATGCTAGTAGCAGTCAGAGACTCGAGGGACAGTTGCACCATACTGAACACAGTTGATTCGGTATTTTGTATACTTTTTAGTTGCAGCAGCAACAGATAAGAGGGAGTTGCAATGTAGATGCAGTGTTAGCAGCAGTATGGCAGCATTAGCAGCAACACAAATGCAAAGTATATCAAAGTTGCGCAGTGGTTGGTGGGCAATGTGGCTAGACATCAACAGCGTGACAGGAGATGATATAGAGACAGAGTGTTGTGGCAGGGTGTGCAGCACTAGAACACATTCCTCGCTAAGAGGGAGTGTTAGTTTTTGTAGCGAACGTGTCCTAGCCATGAAATTTGGTGCAGAGGCTACAATAAATGAGATCTCCAAAACCCAGAAATAGTTTTTGGAAATTCCACTTAGAAGTGTCTCAATTAGATTATTAACCGTTTTTTTTTATATTTCCTAAGTCTAAACTTAGGGAATATGTTTAATTAATCAGTATTAATTGAGATAAGGCGAGAATAGTGTAGAAACTCACACAGAATGATCCATACATGATCCTAGATATCAATTATGTTTTAATTTTGGTCATTGGTGCTCCAACGATGGATTATAAGAGGAGGTCGATGTGATGATGGAGAAGGCACTTGAGCAGTTCGATTTCTTGGCAGATCGGTTTCCAGAATAGCAGCAGTCAGTAGCTGAAGAGAGCTAGAGATCGAAGCAGTGAGTGAGGGGCAGAGACAGTGAGGCTGGAGGAATTATTCTAGATCCAGTGAGTGCATTTGCAGAGGGGCAGAAGAGCCACATAGAAGCTGACACTAGGGCAACACAGTAGCTTCTGGAGCCAAGTTCGATTTGCTGAGAGGGAAAGACGCCTTCAGTTCTAGAGGCTGGGAAGGAGTCCCAGAGTGTCGAAAAAGCATTTTCCCAGCCAGCAGATGGCAAAGTGACTTCATCAATGACCAGTCAAAGGCTTCATGTCAAGTAGGTTGCACAGAGAAACGCAAAGGGTCAAAGGGTTGAGCTTTTAAAGGCAAGTTGTGTAGAGGATTGCTTGTGAGGTGAGGAAATTTCTCACTAGACTTTTGCCAGTATTTTTCTCTGTAGGATTGCCAGATTTTGACATCCAGATGTACTCATAATTTCTCACTGCTACTTAATAATAAAACCGTCACTGCTACACCAGTTTTCCCAAGTTAGGTTTTTCCGGGGGACATTTGTCCAAAAATAATTCTCATATTTTATGTGTGTGTGCTAGCATTTCTCAGCTTCCAGCCTTTTATTTTTCCACAGAATTTTATTTGTGAAGATTGTAGTGTATTTATTTCGATATTTGTTGTAGCAAATAAATTGTTAATTAATTAACAATTAGCAGAAATAATATCAGTTGCTGCAATAGCATTCCAATTTGTGTAATTTTCACAAGGGTGTGCTTTCCAAAGAATCCATGGTGTCACCAACACTGAGGATGGATACTCTCAAGGAGCTCTTCCCAACCCCACTTATCCTAATGTTTGCATAGAAAACACAAATCACATTGAGATCATGAGGGTTCAATACGACCCCAATCAATGCACCTATGAATCCTTTTTGGATCTTTTCTGGTCTCGTCATGATCTGAACTTTCTCTTTTCAGAGTTTCGGTCTTGTTATAGACTGCAATTACCTTCAAAATTCGGCCCTATTTGCACACCTCAGATAGCTTTGGTTCAATTGCAGACTTTGGCTACTTCAGATTATAGGTAGTCTCATAATTTCGGCTCCTTCAGATGATTTCAGATATTTGTATCACAAGTAAAGACCATGAAAGAGTTCAATTCCTTTATTTTGTAGACTTCTTCTATACCTCGGCTTCTATTCAAATTATAGAGATCGAATTCTTTGTTATTTTTGCTTGTTCACCAAATGAGCTCGACTAGAAGGCTTTAAATAGTTATTCAAGAGGTGTCCAATAGCCACATAGGCCGACATGACTGAGAGAGGGCCAACTTGAACCTTTTTTACTCTTTTAGAAACACCAAAAAAAAAAAAAAAAAAAAAAAAATTCCTTTATTTTGTAGACTTCTTCTATACCTCGGCTTCTATTCAAATTATAGAGATCGAATTCTTTGTTATTTTTGCTTGTTCACCAAATGAGCTCGACTAGAAGGCTTTAAATAGTCATTCAAGAGGTGTCCAATAGCCACATAGGCCAACTTGATTGAGAGAGGGCCAACTTGAACCTTTTTTACTCTTTTAGACCAAAAAAAAAAAAAAAACTCTTTTCTTTTTCTTGCAAAATGTCAAATGTGACAAGACTCAATTACAAATGTCTTTGATTCTATTTTACTTCTAAAGCATAAACAACATGCTTGAATAAGAATAGAATAATAATAATAAATTAATTGATATTTTTTCTTTCATTATGAAGACCGACACTAGTTATATTTTCTAACACATCAGTGGTGAGTGTTTCCTCTCAGGTTGGAGGTATGATGTACACCTCGCCAGATCTGATCAAATCTAGGGGTGGTTTGGAGGATTCTTTGTGGTTTGGCTCCTAGCTTCTTTTTCTCTTGGAGGTTTTGGATGGGTTGTTTTGGGCTCTACCCTCTTTCTTCAGATTTTATGGTTCGCATGGGTAGGACATCGGGTCTCTTTTTTTCTGTGACTTCACAGCATACACTGGTCTTCTCAGATCAGCATAGATTTGAAAGAAAAAATCCCTCTTTCTTCTTCATTGGGGTCAGTGGGAAGCTTAGATGTTTTGAACCATGCAAAAGGGTTTCCGATTTTTGTCAAGACACTGAAATGGAACTAATCCAGATTTGGGTTTCTGAATTAGAAAAAGTGGTGTCCCTAAAGCAGGTCTTGGAGAATCGCTTAGGGATTCTTGTAGACATGCAACGGCTAATTTGTGAAGGGAAACAGTTGCGGGATCTGTTACTTTTGCATGATTATAGTATTCCTAGGAACTCCAACATTGTTATGCTACTGAGCCTTTGTGGGAGTGCAATGCGGTCCAAGAATCCAGTTGCTTCAGCTTCATATAAGGATGTGGCAAGGGGTAAGGGGCCCATATCAACATATTAGCCTTCATTCATTCCAAGACCATATATTGTCAAATGATCTAATCAAATGCCAACACTAGAGGTCAATAATAAAGAGGTACACCATCTCTTTTTTGTTTTACAGTCTACGGCTGTCATTTGTAGGTTTAAAGGTTTTTCGCCAAAATCTGAAGCATTGCATCAATGGGTCTGTTAAAATTGGCAACTAGGGCAAAATTCCACTTTGGACAGTTCATTTGATGACCAAATTGATCTAAAGATCATCAAATTTGGACAAGTAAAAATGTGTTCTTGAATTTATGCCCACGTGTAAATTGTTCAAGTCGGCCACATCATCATATAGGCTCATGAAGCCAAAGAGACATGTGACTTCACCCTCAACAACTTGTATAAAATTTAAATACAAGTGACCTCTCACCTCATTTGGCATCATCATAGCTCACATTCTTCTCTCTCCTTCTCTCATTGGTTCGTATAACTATTGGGCATTCTCTTTCTCTCACACGTGGCAAGGAGAACAAATTTCAGACTGAAGTACAGGGCCGAAAATTTCAGAAGTTGACTTAAGTTTGACCAGCGTTGACCAGGGACTGTTTGACCAGGTTTGACTATGATTTTGGAGGGTTTGACTCTGTTTGACCAAACCACGTTGATTGGCACAAAAACGAGATTTTCTGGGTTGTTTGCCTGCATTGACCGCAGGCCTGTTTGACAGCAGGGTTGATTTCAAGTTGACCAAGTTTGACCACAAATTTTATGACTGTTTTGGGCTAACTTTGACCATTGCTAGAAGTCGAGTTGGACTACCTTTGACCGAGATTCAAAGGGGTTTTGTTCCTACATTAACCATGTTTGACTTCCTGGTTAGGGCTGCATTTGACTGCAATTGACTACAGATTTGATAGGGTTGTTTTGACTTTGATTTGGCAAGTCAACTTTGACTTTTTGTACTCTCTCTCTGTCCTGGAAATTTGATATAATAATAAGAAGAATTGATCAAAGGGTTTTTCCCACATTATGGTTTTGCCCTGGCATCCTCTTGTCTTGGCTTGTCTTTTGCACTTTATTTTATGTTCTATCTACAATTGTTGTCAATGTAATTTATGGTTAATGTGATTGCTATTGGAAAACTAAATTGGAAATTGTCACTGGGCTGCTAAAAGAACATTGAAGTAATTGTTCTAAGCATAGAACATATTCATTGTTAACTAAAATTAACATGGTCTTTACAGCCTGAACAAAAACTATGACATTTATCTCTGTTCAAAAGGATTTTTCATTGTTCAATTTGACTCTCAGGTTGATTTCATGAAAGTCTTGCAGGAAGGACCTTGATTTTGGGGAAGATCATGGCTTTTCATCACCTCTTGGTTCCCGAAGTTTGGTTCTTCAACAATGGTGGTAACAAAGACGCTGGTATAGGTAAGGTTGCCAAACCTTCCTCTTCCATTTTGGCATCACAAGGTACTAGAGGATAGTAGAAATTCTTTGGGCTTCTTCCAAAAAATGGATGCCAAAAGAACAGAGAAAGGTTCATTTACTTTTGCTCAAAATTGTGTTGAAATAGATCCAAGTAAAGGCCTATCTGACCATATTTTGCTGAAACATAGATCCTATCAAATGATCCAAATCTTGGATTATGAAAACACTGCATTCAAATGACACACTTGTTTCCAAACAGGACACCTGTCCACAAGCTAAAAAACTCTCAAAAAAGGAAAAAAGGTAGGTCCCCAAAACAAAAGGTTGGCGACCTTTTGATCCCATTTTGACAGAGAATGACAAAGAAGAAATCAAGGAGTACCATCCAAAACAAGATGATATGAGTACTCAGGTTCCTAATGGACATGCACATCCCCTACAGAGTGCTTTAGAAACACAATCGATCCTTGAACCTAAACATCCTGGACCAGTGGCGCGAAAAGATGATGGTTTGGTGGGCTCAAAGAGAGTCCATGTCTTGGAAAGTTCAAATTCTGATAAAGAACACCCCCCCATAGTGACTGTGAATAAGTTGGTGGCGGTACCTGTTGACCCTCCTTCAAGGGGATGGTATAAGGTCCAAAAAAAGAAAGGAAAGAAAGAGAAGTTGAGTGATTATTATAACACTTAATTTCTCTTTTGTTTATATTTTATATTTTTTTATTTTTTGTTTTTTGTTTTTGAGCCGAGAGGTTGCTAATCTATTCTCACAAGATTGTGGTCTTGCTCATACTAAATGCTCTTAGCATCTACAAAATGATTTTGTTCCGCTTTTAAGTTGCAATGGAATTATGGTTTTTTTCCAAGGAAAAAGATTATCATGACAGAATTTTCCAGTCAGTTTTATGGGCAATTATCAGGTCTGACTCACAACAGCTGCATTCATATCAGATTATGTTGAAAATAGTAGCAAAAGACTTGGATTCGTTTTCTTTTTGTCAACGAGTTCATGAAGTGGATGAGTTGGTTCGTTCATGCGCGGATATGGAGGCTCAATTATGTGGCTATCCAAGTGCGAGTTCATATTTAAAAAAAGACGATTTGACGAGCTTCAGTCTTGATTGAAGCAAGGACGTGTTGAACTAGGAGTTGACTTAATTAACAAGTCAAACTCAACTTGTGGTTCTAAAATTGTATTTGCCAGTTATAGCATGATTGAGTTGCATAAAAGGGGGACGAAGGCAGCTTTGTAAATTATTGTTGAGCATGAGTTTGTACGAGAAAGAGCTTCTTGCTAGGAGAGCGTGTAAGGAGTAGCCTTTACGTAGTTTGAGAGAGAGAATTTCGTTGCTGATGTGTGCTAGGATTTAGGCGGAAATTCCTAAATAATAGGGGCTCAAATCCGCACTAGGAAATTGGAGATTTCCAGAGCTAGAAGATAGGAGTAGAGATTACGCAAGGAAAGAGGAGCTCGATCAAGGGTTCTTGTAGGGAGTTTCAATTAAGTATTAGCAGTGAGAACAAGCTTGTTTTCTATTGAAAGAGTTTCCCTTGTAAAGATATCTATTCGCTCAATTTCTGTCAATAAAATCTACAGCAAGGAGAGGGTTTTCCCAGTTAGGTTCCGTAGAAAAATATTGTTTTATTGTGCAACTGTGTTCTTTATCTTTGTGTTGCTTTTATTCCATTGCTTATCTATTGTAGAACAGAGCAAAGAACAGCGTAAAGACTAGCACCAAGGGATCAGATTTGTGAAAAACAAGGATCAGAAATTATGAAGAGCAATTCTTTGGACAAGGAGGATGGCATACCAAGGACTAAGCATAGATCATTGTTTAGACAGAGCATCGAACTTCTCCTCATGGAAGGAAATGATCACAATAGTGTTGGAGGATAATGGAGTGGGAGAGTTTATCAAGAATTAAATCCCACCACCTCAAGATCCCCAACTGTTTGCCCAGCATACTAAGAATGATATCAAGGCAAAGAGGATTATTCTAGAGGGGGTCAAAGATTATATCATTCCTCATCTCTATGAAAAGAAGACAAAATATGAGATGTTCAAAGGCATCTTGGATCTTTTTCAAGGTACCAGTGATGCCAAGAAGTTAGCCCTCAAGGAGAAGCTAAGGAGCATCAGGATGAGCATAGAAGAGTCCATCGTCTCATATCTTTTGAAGTTCACTTAGTTCGAGATGAGCTAGGAGGTGTGGGTGTCATTGTACCAGAGAGTGACCTTGTGAGCTTTGCTCTACTAGGACTTCATAAGTCTTGGTATGGTTTCCAGGATGTTGCCAGTGGTCGAGAGAATTTTCCTGGTTGGGAAAGGTTATGGATTGACTGCGTTCAAGAAGAGATTCGTAGAGGGACCAAAGATGGTAATCAGCAAAGACAGAGGACAAGGAGAATTTTGCTCTTACAGTGTTAGTTTTAGGTATGTTCTATGCTGAGAGAAATTTAATTCAATTTTTCATTTTAGCCTAATGACAATATTCAGATTAGCAATCACATCAGCATGATAGTAAAGTGCAGATAGAACATAAACATAAACATCAGAAGACAAGCCAACACAAGAAGACACAAGATGTGGCACAAACCCCAATGTGGGGAAACCCTTGATCAATTCTTCTTATATTTTTCAATAGTTCAGCAAAGAGAGAAATAGTACAAATACATAAATCTGAGATTTTGTGACAGCGATATAAAACCCTTGACCAGAGAAGTCAAAGCTGGTTAAACTGGACAGAAACTTTCACCCAAATATCATCATCAAGAAGCTCATCACACAGAGCTAAGCATAGTCAAGCCTTGACTCAATATAATACCCAGAAAGTTGTAGTCTTCTTGCTGCATAAGTTGTCCCACTGTAACGATGTCCAGGTTTCATTGGCACCCTGAGAACTGCCTTTATTGCTGGCTATGGCCTGCGGCCAAGCCCAGCAACAAAATAATCCTCCAGACCTTTATCAACCAGCATCCAAGCAGCATCATAAAAACATCCAGTTGTTTACATACGTTGATCTAGGGCAGATGCATTCCTTCATTATGTAACAGTGACTTACCAACTTTACACAGTCCTTAAGGCATGACTTAAATGACTTCCGTCATCATGTTGTCAGCTACCGCAATCCAAATTTATATGTTGTCCTTTCATACCTCCTTATACTGTGAATAATTGCCATCTTATGTTGCGGATAAGTAGTCTCTTTCTTTGCTGCGGAATGAGGGTTGCACTAACAGTGGCATGGCATCATTCTTAACTGTGTCAAAGGCCTTTCCTTGACAGCGTTAAGAAGGAGCTTCTTCAGCCAGCAAATAGTTCCTCCATGACTGTGATCTAGTCTCCTACAGGATTGCGGATTAGGGCACTTTAAGAGCGTATAGATTAGGTCTCCCTTGCCAGCGTTTAGACCTCTTTTATGCAGCGTATAGGAGCCTCCTTCCACTGTGAATATAGAGTTAAATCTGGACCTTCTTTTGCTACAGAATAAGGCCAGCAGTTAGGGCACAAGGGACTGCGTATTAGGGACTTTCTTTCAGCTGTGAAGAGACCTCATTTACTGTGGCTAGATCTCCCTCTTTGGACAGCATATAGGGGCTTCTCTAAGCTGCATATAGGTCTCCTCTTTTCTGTGTATAGATCTCTTCATAAGCCTGCAGCTAGGGCACATTATGACAGCGGATAAGGCACCAATTGAACTGCACCTAGGGCATCTCCTTACCTGCGTTAAAGCCTCTCCTAGGACTGCATAGGAGCCTCCTTTAGGACAGCATAGGTACCTCTCTTCAATGTGATAATCATGCTCCATGACTGCGTCTATAGGGCTTGCTTCATTGACTGTAATTTAGGGCACCATATAGGACTCTTTAGACAGCATCTAGGGCTAGGACATCTCCTCTAGGGCAGCGTATTCTCTTAGGGACTTCTCTTTCCACCAAAACCCAAACAAGTGGAGAGGAAGAGATCACAAGAAATGTGTGTCCAAATGACTTGAAGGCCACCTATATTTAAGGTAAAAACGTTGAAGACAAGTGGGGGTAATTTGGTTGTTGGCCGACCTTGACAATTTGTCAAGTAATACAAATAAGTTCATATCTCCATGAATACATATCGGAATCGGATGATCTTTAGATCAATCCTACACCTATCAATAGGAGGGATCCAAGAAAAATATCAGCTGCCATAAATAAGAAGACCCAGATGGAGTTTGGCCCTAGTTGCCAATTTTAACATATATGCAAGGCCAACTGCTAGAAAGGAAAAGGGAAGGCCAAGTCCAATCAGAAGGGTGACAAGAAGAAGAAGGATCTAAGTAAGATCAAGTGTTTCCATTGCCATGATTTTGGGCACTATGCTACTAAGTGTCCTAACCAAAAGAAGAGATCCAACAAGGATCATGTGGTTGGATTAGCTAAGAAAGATAGGTATGTTTCTCAGTTTGAGAAAGATTTATTATTGATAGCTTGCATGGCAAGCTCAGCAGGCAGCGACATGTGGTATATTGATTACGAAGTGTCCTTCCACATGACCAGGAATAGGGAGCATTTCAGCCAACCAAAGAAGAAGAACATGCAAGTTTCAGATCGAGCTAAGAATGATGGCAAGTACTATCCAAGGGAGTTGGTACTGTCAACTTTGAGAGGCAATCTGGGAGCCCTCTCCATCTCAATGATGTCATCTATGTTCCAGGCTTGAAGAAGAACCTTGTCTCAGTGGCTACCCTTGAGGAAAAGGGATATGATGTCATAAAGGTAAGGTGTACCTCAAACACTTAGCTTCTGGAACACTGGCGCAAATAGGTGTGAGGGTGAAGAACCTTTACAAGTTGTAGGTTGAGACATGTGCAACCTTGAGCAGCAAGGCAGCTGGTGAGCAGGGTAGAGGTGTTGGAGAACTTTGGCACAGACGCATGGGACACTTGCATCATGGGACGCTGAAGATTCTTTAGCAGATAGCCACAAAAATACCAACATACATTTTTGATCAGCATGATATGTGCAAGGGATGCACACTTGGCAAGTATGCCAAGACTTCTTTTCAGGGCCAAGACAGCAGAGCCAAAAGGATTTTGGAGTTGGTCCATTCAGATGTATGCGGGCCCCTTCTCTTCTCTATCTCTTATGAGAAACAAGTATTGTTGTATCTTTGTAGACAGATCTATGCTGGGGAACTGTGCCAAAGCATCTAAACTAAGGTTTTGATTTAAATGGATTACCAGTGCATTAAACCTTTAAACAAATGTAATTTCTAAGTATTTTTGAGAAAACTGAAGGGTCGATTTTCATTCATAACAAAATTAATCTTTGAATTGATTTGAAAAGCAGAAATAAAGGTATATAATTGTCAAACATTCATATTAAACATTTAATTTATCATATACAGTAGATGCGTGTAGAAGTTTTCTACAGCCAAAAAAAACACATTCAAGAGATGACAGAAGGCAACAATTAAAAGATTTAGAGGAATTAACTAATACAAATTGTTCAGCCAATTTATCTCTTTTAATAATTATAACTTTGCAGGGGCTTTCAAGGAGATTGATATTCAATCTAACCTTGCCCAAACTTCTATGTTACCTTGAACATGTGTTGAAATAAATATGAAAAACACAATTGATAAAAAAGACAAACTAACATAGACAAATTGAGACAAATTGTTCAGAATGAATCCAGAATCCTTCAATTATTTTCAGAAATAGCTTTGAAAATTACAAGCATGTCATTGGTTCATTACAAGGGTTCAACCCTGACTTCTTCAGACTACCAAATACTTCTAGAATCTAATTCCAAAATATCTTAGGTCTAAGCCAAAATTTATTACAAAATGAGATAATATCTGAAATTGTTTTTGATTTACAAAAATAGAACTGGAAAATAGCTATTGTAAACTGATATGAATAATCAGCAAACAATTTAAGGGTTTTGTTTGAAGATTGTTGACTTTAACTGAATTTTCTGCTTTATGCTCCACTTTCTCAGCTTACTGCTCCTTTTCCTTACTCCTAATGGATCATATGACCAACTAAAGCTCAACTTAAACTTCCTCTGGCTCAAGAGGTCATTGACCTCTTTCTCTGCACCTCTGGTGTTGACTATGAATGGACCAACCTAAAGTTTCAATTTAAACTGAGCTTTTTGTTTTCTGGAAACAAAATTAACCTCATCCATGTTCATCATTTGTCTGATGTACTCAAGTGCAAAAATTCTAATGGGGAGAAACACTGGCAATTTGTATGGTTGAAGCTTGCGGCCATAAATCCTGAGTTCAGTGAAATTCGGGTATAAATACTAGTCTCCAACCTTAGTCTACTCACTCAGATGCAAATTCTCTTGATCTTTGTTGAAATCTTGGGGACTGCATCACTGTTTAACAAACATGTAGCTATATACAAGAATTGATTAACAAAATCATTGAAAGAAAATTCTTTAGAGGTTTTCCTCACCAAAGATGTCCAATGGATCACTCACAGAGGTTTACCTTCAGTATCCAACTTTTGTAAAGGAAAGTTGAATCTTTCAAACTGATGATATAGAAACCAAGATTGACCGATGCTTAAATGATCATTTTGCGCTGAACTTTAAGAATTGATTATGAATAATATCAAGAAAAAAACTCACTGTAGTTGAACATAATTGAAAGTTTTTTACCAGAAGAAAACACTGATAGAAAGTCCAAAATGACTTCATCAACCCACTGATCACTGGGATATCCTAACAGACAAGACACTAAGGAAATAACTTGCCTAGACATCTTATGAAACATTGCAAAGGGATAAGGTGGGTTAGTTCTGAGTAATTATGAGTTTTCTGGTAAAAATTACTCAAATATGTGAGCTCTCTATGGGAAAGAAAGTTTCTGATAGATTTCCATTAGAGCATAAGAAGAAAACGGGTGTAAAGAGTCCTGAGGATTTAGCTAAAGGTCTTGGCAAATTGACATAGTTGTAATATGGAAAAGAGTTTCATTGTTCTGAGCAATTATAACTCTTTGACTAGGAAGATATCGGGCTCCATACTAGGCTACGAATTCTAGGAAATTATGAGTTTGAGGGAAGCAAAACTGGGGTAGTAGGGATTCCCAAAAAGAGAACTCATGACTAGCGTCTTCAAACTTTTGAAATGCCCAATTGTGAAGTCATACAGATCGAACTCACAATTGGTCTCTAAAATCTTAAACTGGGTGTCAACTAGTGGGAGTTCATCTAGATTAATGGCAGGGGGCAACAAAGGATTATCTACAGAGACCTTCGATTTTCCTTTATGGGAAGCCATTAGGAAAACAAAATTATTGAGAAAATCAAGATAGAGTTACCTGAAATATGGCGGTTGGAGATCGTTGTCTGCTAATTTTGCATGCAATGCAATGGCGTTCTATGAATTGCAATGACAGGCAAAATTGGCAGAATTAGCAATTCAAAAAGGACAATTGTGTTTATTAGGAGCGAATAACGGTTTCTTTGTTAGTTTAACCGTTATTGTCGCGGGGTATTTAATGCAAATGAAAGTTGGCAGGAGATTAAATGAACAACGGTTATGTTCTAGTTTAGCGGGAGGGATAGCAATGGTTGAATACAACGGAATGTTGGTAGGCTGTGAAAATAGAGGGATATCGGATGGCGGGAGAAATGGTTGGCAAGGGGGGGAGGGGGGGGGGGGTCGGAGTAAAGCTATATTGAGTAAGGGGAAACAACTGTGTAGGTTGCCACGTAGAAAAGACAGATTCGAAAATCACCTTTGTGGAACACCCCCCCCTCATACGTTGGGAGCGGGGTCTCGCTAAAGAAAGGGGTCGTTAGTCGGGGGGCCAAATCTCGCTGTGGATCGTGCGTCAGTTAAATATAAAAGGCGATTGATTATATAAAATAGTAAAACCAATAAATTATGATGGACGACATTTAAACGTGCACGCCATTTATTGAGATTTTTTATTTTTATTTCTTTTTTTATCCCTTTTATTTCTTTCTTTTACTTTTTTTATTCCTTTTTCTTTTATTCTTTTTTTTCTTTTGCTATTTTTCTCTCTATTTTTTTTATATTTATTTTTTTCATTGATGATTATTCTCGTAAAACTTGGATATTCTTTATGAAGAAGAACGATGAGGTCTTCTCCAAGTTCATGGAGTATAAGGCCTTGGTAGAAAACCAAATAGGAAAGAAATTCAAAGCATTGAGGAGTGACAATGGTGGAGAATATATCTCCAATGCCTTCATGGATTTGTTTGCTAAGGAGGACATTAGGAGAGAGTTGATAGCACCCCATAACCCTCAACAGAATGGGTTGGCTGAGAGGAAGAACCACGATATTGTTGGAGCAGCCAAGGCCATGTTGCATGATCAGGGACTATCTATGTTCTTGTGGGCAAAGGCATGCAACATTGCAGTATTTTTGTAGAACAAGAGTCCACACAGGGTTCTTGGACGAGTTACACTGAAGGAGGCTTTCACAAGCAAGAAGCCTGATGCTTCACACTTCTGTATCTTTGGCACAAAAGTCCATTGCCATGTGTCCAAAGAGAGTAGGAAGAAGTTGGATCCCATAGTAGAAAAGGGTATTTTCGTGGGATACAGTGAGACAGCTCAGGCATACAAGGTGTATCTACCAGGACTCAAGAAAATAATTCTCAAGCGGGATGTGAGGTTTGATGAGTTAAGATCTCTGAGGGGGTCCTTAGAGTGAGAGTGGGTTGGAGTACCTGAGATGGAGGAGCTACTCACTCCCGAGTGTTGAATATGTAACTAGGTTCGGTCCTCGTAACAATGTTTTAAAACTCCAACTCGGTATCGACTCTGCCGGCTCGATTTCAATGACTCAGTCGTTGTAAAAAATACATTAAATATTTATTTTTTATAAAAACACATAATTTTAAAGATTTTCGTTCATGTTTCCAAACACACAGCATTAAAATATAGATAGAAGACAACATATGATCAAAGTAGGCTCATGAATATATCCATTATATCGAAATGGCACCCTGTGCACTGTCCAATACATACACGATGATGATATAGAGATCAAAACAAAAACACATAACCAAGGAGGCTAGAAATGGCCTCTACAACAAAAGTCTGTGACCAGTAATACTGGCTACTACTAGAGTTGCCAACATCATCTGGCTCAATGTTACTTGGGAGCGGGAGCAAAAGCGGGGAGCGAGAGCGAAAACGGGAGTGGGAGCGACATTTTCAGAAGCTCTCGATTTGGGAGCAAATCCCGGAGGAGTTCGACAACCAATGTCACTAACATCAAGGTACATAGAGGGATTGGTGCTCTTGATTAAATACGAATTCCATACCCTAATACATGACAAAATTCAATGGAAACATTGCAATCCCCCAATCCTGAAATCCTAAAAAACTGATAAGTCTGCTAGATTTTGAATGAAATCTAAAATTCTACTTTCTCCATATGAAATCCAATGAGGCCAGACCCACTCTCAAACATCTTGAGTCATTTCATGGTAATGTTAAAAATTTAAGTAAAAGGATGAAAATAAAGATTAAGAAAAATGTCACTTTTACTTAATAGCATATCAATACTAGGGATCAGAGTCAGACAGGGAAACCCATGAGTCATACATGGAAGCCCACGGAGTCCCCAAAAATAAAATTTCAAAAAAAAATGCCGCTGAAGTGACTTGACCAGCCACTGTTACCGAGCTGGCCAAGCCGACCGAATTGTTAGCCAACTCGGTCGGCTCGGTAACAACCCAGCCGGCCGGTCTGGTTCAAAGGCCGAGTTGACCCGGTTGGGCTATGACTCAGACCAACTCGGCCGAATCAAAGTCGAAACAGCCGATTTTTTAAACAATGCTTCATAATGACGCGTAATCATGATTTTATGTAATTGATGTAAAGAAGAAAAATAAAATTATTTTGTGATGCTTGAGTCATGGGTTTCATGAAATAGGTGAAGCTCCCATTGTGAGTTATTAGGTTTGGTCATTAAGTCATAAAGTGTTAAAGTTGGCAACTAGGGCCAAACTCCATGTGGGTCATCTTATTTATGGCAATTGATATTTTTCTTGGATCCCTCTCATCGAGAGGTGTAGGATTGATCTAAAGACCATTCGATTCCGATAAGTATTCATGGAGATATGAATTTATTTGTGTTATGGGACAATTCGTAAGGTCGGCCAGCAAGTAAATAACACCCACATGTGGTCGACATTTTAGTATAAAAAGAAGTGACCTGATTGTCATTTCTACACACACTTCACTCTTGATTTCTCTCCACTTGTTCTGGGTTTTAGCGGTAGAGAAATCTAAGAGAGGAAGCCCTAAATGCATAAGTTAAGAAGCCCTAGCACAAGCCTTAGACGCAGTCAAGAAGGAGGGTTACTTACTGCCCTATATGCTAGTCTCTACAAGCCCTAGACGCAATAGAGAAGGAGCCCTAGCATGAAGTTCAAAACGTAGTCATAGATGATCTATGCATGACCTAGAAGAGATGCCCTAGCTCCTAATGCAGTTATGGAGTAAGGCCTAAGTGTTGTCCACAAGGGGTCATGACAAGAAGGCTTAGGTGCCCTAGGTAATGAGGGAAGTTCAGCAATTCCTTACGTTGTCCTAACACTAAATCCTAGCCGCAATTAAGAAAGCAGAGGAGATTATAGGACAATGTGATGTGGAGGAGAACAAGTGGCAACTACAACAAGAAAAAGGCGGCAGCGTGGAGCCTTCTAAGGGTTGGATACCATTGCAAGAAGACCAAGTATGTTCAGGACTAAACGCAAGTCAAAGACAAGTCAGTTGGGCAACAAACGAGGTAAGGGGTTATGTTTTGGAGAAGGCTGTAGGTGACAGCAAGGACTGTGGTAGGCCGCAAGCCTAACCACCTCAAAACAGGGACAACGTGAAAGGGTTTAGGGTTGTACAGTGCTCAGAACAGCAGCTCGAATGGAGAGAAGCCATACTAGCCTAGGCCGTAGAAATTAAGGGCTGATTTGAGTGTGATGTGTGGGCCATAAAGCTACAGCAAGGCTATGTGGTAGACCACAGGCCATACCATCACAGCAAGGGATAGCATGGAGACTAAGGGCTGCCTAGGTGACTGTTTGAGGGTTGTGGCAGCAACCTGAAGTGCCCTAACCAGTGTATATCACAACAGCAGCAATTGCATGATGCATTGGGACAGCAGCAAGATACAGCAAGGCTACAATGGGATAGCAGCAAGGTACAACATGCCACATGGGACATCAGCAAGCACGGTGTTTCAAATAGGACAGCAAGCTATGACATGGTACAGCAGTGTCACAATGGGACAGCAAGGCAACCATGATGCTGCAAGCACATTAGAACAGCATGGAAAGCATTGTGCAGCAATGGCACATGGGTGTAGCATGGTGCAGCATGATGATGAGGAGCAGCACAATGATAGGTGCAACATGGTGATGGAGTCACCTAGGAGAATCAGTTGAAGCAGCTTGTCTTCAACTGAGTTCAACTACCTCATGTATCATCTTCTTAGAGATGATCTATGCTCTTATTTAGATAAGTCAAAGTGTTGGCTTCTGTTGTATATGTACTATCTCTCTCTCTCTACTGAACTATTGAAAAACATATAAGAAGAATTGATCAAGGGTTTCCCCACATTGGGGTTTGTCCCTGGCTAGCGCCACATCTTGTGTCCTCTTGTCTTGGCTTGTCTTCTGCAATCTATGTTTATGTTCTATCTGCAATTTAGTTTAATGCTGATGTGATTGTTAATCAAGAAAAGATATTGAGCTAACTGTGAAAATTGAAATAAATTGCTCTAAGCATAGAACATACCTAAAATTAACATAAAGTCTATTGGGTTAATGTCAAGTATTATAGACACATTTGGGCATGTTACATATGTATTTGAGTCATTATAAAAAGTCTAAAGATCCTCCAAGACCAAGTGAAAGCACCTCCAACAAGTAGGCCTTCAATAACGCAATCAACCATCACTAAAGATCAAGTCAGCCTAGAAGTATTGTCAAGTCAAGTCAACCTCAAGTCATGGTCAAGAAGCCTATATAAGGAGGCACTCGACCTCTCTCAAGGACACACACTCACTTGTCACTCGAGCACAAGGAAGAAGAAAGCATGTGAGATAGAGGAGGATGAAAGAAAACAAAAAGATCAAAGTTTGGTATCATTTTTGGGTTACTTCTCTCCACACGTGCAAAGATATTTAGGGTCTCCATCTGTTATAGCATCATTCAGCACTCTTGTCGTTTTGATGCTTTGATATGGCATTTGGCAGCTCTTTCCCATTCAGACTTGATCATTTATTAAAAAATAATATTTTCAATTCCATATGCGACTCTGCCCTTTAAAAAGTGCATACACACACGGGTACCATAATACAGATCCCGCATACATAATTTAAAATATGAACAAACAAAAAAAATCCTATTTCTCGGGCAAGGTTTATGGGTTTCATCGAAATTCCACCTACAGGAGCCTGTGGCCTAACTGAATCAACTGATTTCTGGTGGTATTTATAGACCTCATGGGAAGGCCTAAATCATAGAAGGAGATAGGATATCAAAATTATAGTCCTTTTGTCCCCAGATCAAGTCTGATTTTCCCTGTGCCTCCTGCACTTCCAGTCATAGGAAACCCTTGTTTCCTTGCAGAGATGTTCATCTTCCATTATATGACATCCTTTTGCACATGCTTCAGAGGTGATCTTTGATATTTCGGCTAGACAAATCCAAAGGAAGGTTTCGTTGGTGCCGTGGTCGGATCAAGTTGTATTCTTCCACTACTATTTGTTGATATCAATAAAGAAACCCTTTATTGTTCCTGATATGCTATGATCTCATGTTTTTATGATTCATGTTTAGTATATCATGATTTATATGTTTATGATTGATGATTTAACATGTTTATTATGCACACACTTTGAACTACTTGCTATGTATATGCTTCTCTGAACTGTGTTGCAGGTTTGATCACTTTGGAGGAAGCGAAGGGATTGGACCCTACGAGATCGACATCAAACGCAAGACCTACAACTATTCTTCTCAAACCCAACTTTAGTAGTTTACACAGTTTTCTTGCTTGAATGTATGCTTCTTGTTGATAGTTTGCCTTCAATTTGTTGATGTTGTCAACCCTTACCTTAGGGAAGTTTTTCCCGCCAACACCATCTACTGCAGAAAGGTCAAGTTGCAGTCACACCAAAGTGTCAAAGATTGGTGTTAAGGTCTAGTTTGAAGGACAAGTTCACCAAGAAAGAGGAGTCATAGCGAAGGCAAAGGAAGGTAGATCTTGTTAGCTCTGCTATATACTTCAGCGTTTGGAAGGACCAAACATCAGCTTGGCCATGTGTTTATACTCAGGAAGACAGATCGCAACAGTCTTCTCTTCTTTTCCCTTTCATGCCCATTTATTCTCATAACCATGCTATTACCATTTTCTTCCCTTTGTGATGCGATTTGGTCGCTATCGCACATAAACCCGTTGCATCCCTATGTTTTCGCTGCTACGATATTGCGATGCGATCAGATCGCATATCGCACCCATGCCCGCTGCCTCAATTTGTTCTCCTGACTTCTTCCGACGCGATGTTGTGATGCGATCTAATTGCTATCGCACATCCGCGACCTGTTGCCTCCGATACACCTTATGTCCTCTGTCGATTGCGATATGCGATATGCGATCCGATCGCAAATCGCACCCATATTGTGTTAAAGCTCCTATCGCCTTTGTCTTCCGCCAATTCGATATCGCGATCTCTCCTCCACCGTTCATTTCTTTAATCTAACGGCTCATATTCAAATTACGCCTTCCCATCGCCTCCCGAGACCAGATCCTGGCTATTCTTCTTGCCATCTGACGGCCAGTGTTTTGTCTCGGTCCCTGTTCGCTTTCAAAGTGTTTCCAGAGTGTTCATCAGTGTTTTGGGGCCAATTTTGGGCGCGCGAAGAAGCGAATTATGATCCAGCTACCACAATTAAGGAATGGCATGGTCAAGGACAAGAAAGGACACCCTCGAGCAATTCAACTATGCGGCAGTTATGGAAGTTTATCCAGTCAACCGACCACCTGTTCCATGAGTACACCAGAGTACAGATAGCGCCATTTTGTTCATTAAAATGTTCAAATTGTGGTAGGGAGCCCATATCTAAATGTAAATGCGGTTGGTGATCCATTAAGACACCTCCACGCATAGGTTAGTAGAGATATTTTTGTAAACGAGTTCTATGTATACCCAGAGACATGATGTAATCAGTTGATGAGGGTTAGAGGAGTGTTAGTATGTTGTAAGTTTCAACTTCTGGAGACTATAACTGTTATGTAACCTACAGCGTCTGGTCTTCATTTCCAACTAATACAAGCTTCTTTTGCTGTCATTTGCTCACTTTCCACTTCTTCTTCTTGTCCCAGGTTGTGCCTGTTTTGCAGTTGTTGATGCGCTGTTGGTTTTAGCAGTAGAGGGGTTGTCATCCCGCCTTTATGTTAGAATTTAACTATTTCATTTAAGTTGCTTGCAGGTTTCTATTGTTTTAATACATAGAGAGCTGTCATCCTGTCTGTGTATTAAATATTAGATTTACAGACCTTTCAAACTGGTTGCAGCCGGCCATCACAAGGTCTTGTGCATCTGCTGGTGTGGTCAGTCTTCTCCATTATCACCTTTTCCTTAAACTGTGAGTAATTGGTGGTTAAAAGCCTTGTAGTCTGGAGGTGTTCACCCATGTCTGGGGTCAATCATAGTAGGAGTGGTTATCTGGCTTGAGTATGCAGCATTTTTTTCATTCATCCAACATTTATCCAACATTTTGTTGAATTTGTAATGTTCCCGAGCATCACTAATATACAACCTAGGTGAGTTTCTTGGGGTGATAACATTAATTGGCGTCGTTGCCGAGGAGTGGAGAATCGAAGCTCAGCTACCCTGGGAGAACGACACAGCTTCAAGCTTTGATGACAGACAAGGTTTGAACATATATTTGGTTGTAATCATCTGTCTGGCGACTCCACTGGAGGAAGGCCAACCTTTGGCGACTCCACATTGAAGTTCTGGCTCAGTGCGTGAGGCATACTCGAAGAAATCCTCAGAAATCTCCAGCTGAACCATTGCCTGACCCTGAGAGGATTGTCAAAGCGAAAAAAGCATCACAGAAAGGGCCATCAAGATCAGGTAAGGCTAAAGAATCTCAGTCATTTCTAGAGGATAAAGTTGTAGCTGAAGAATTACAGTTCGAACACTTAGAGCCCAACACTGTTAATAAGGACATTCCTTCAGAGATTAGTTTAGCCCCTTGTACAGTTCCTTCCCCTTTGAATCTCAGTCCAAAGAAAGCTTCCCATACTGTCCAAAACACCCCTATATCTCTGCCATCCATTACATTATTTCCTACTACTCCATCTATTAGTATTCTTCCACAGATCACAGTCATGGCAAGACAGCAAGCACCTACTAGAATTGAGAGAATTGTTGCTGCTAGATACAGACCTTTGGTCTTGCTTGTCCCTTTAAATCCAATGCCTGTGGGAGAATATCATAAATATATGCCTAAATTTACTAGTACAGAGGGAGTAACAGCAAAAGAACACCTTGAAGCTTTTTACAGTTACGCTGATAATTTGGATATAAGTGAAAATGATGTATGGATGAGAGTTTTTGTCCAAAACCTTGATAGAGAGGCTAGGAAGTGGTTTAGAGAATTGCCCCAAAGATCAATAATAGTTATTGAAGCATTAGATGATGCATTTTTGAAGCTATGGGGAGATAAGGAGGACTTGCTGTATTATCATACTGAGTTTGGAAACTTGAAAAGAGAAAAGGGTGAGTCTTTGCCTGACTTTAATAAAAGATTTAATAGGATGTATAGTAAAATACCAACTGAGGTAAAGCCTACCCCCACCGCTGCCAAACTCACATATGCCAATGCTTTTGACTCTGATTTTTGCTTGTTGTTGAGGGAAAGAAGATGTGCTAGTCTGGCTGATATGCAAGCTGCAGCCCTAGAAGTGGAATCAAATATTATGGCAGCAGACAAGCTAAAGAGTCAAACTGACAGAAGAAGGCAGAGAGGCGAGGCTTCTTCTTCCTCTGCCTCAACCTCAGAACCTAAATTAGATAAAATGACCAAGATGATAGAGTCATTGGCTATTGAAATTTCTAAGCTAAAAGTTGAGCAGAATTTAGGGAAAACAAGGCAGCAAAATACATTTGCTCCAAGAAATCAGAATCCTTTCAAAAGAGCAAATGAGCAGTTGCAAATAATGCAAAGGGGTGAAGAATTAAAAGAGGATCAGAAAGTTAAGGTTCACTTCCAAAATGTAGTCATGGAGGAAGAGCAATTTGAAAAGGATGAGGATGAAATTCACTGCATGGAAGATAAAGGAAGCGCTGCATTTTTGACATTGGTCGAATATGAAGAATCATTGCTGCAAGAGCAAAATAGTCAGGAGTGGGACAGAGGAGCTGTTCTACAAGCTGGCAACCAGCAGAGATATAATCTGAGGTCAAATGCAAAGAATTTCAAAGAAAATGCTACACGAAGAGTTGGTGTCCAAACAGATTCCCAGAATATCAAGCAGAGTAGACCAACAGCTGATCCAGTCATCCTCAAAGCTCCAGCTCAAGAGGTAAGAGGTCCTGACAAGTCACCTTCCCCTTTCAGCTTTGAAGCAGAAGTCCAGAAATTAAAAATATATGTGCCTCTGTTAAAACTTGTAAAGAGTGAAGTATTTAGAAAGCCTATCCTTGAGGCCTTTGAGCTAGAAACCAAACCAACCTCCATTGACTCTGTCAATTTGCAAGATGACAACCCTGCCATTGTGCTCAGTCCCATGATTGAACCTGCTGATAATAATTCTCCATATTTTTATGTCTCATTGACCATTCATGACAAAATCCTCCACAATTGCCTGCTAGACACAGGGGCCAGCCATAATCTAATGCCTAAAGCTGTCATGGAAGAGTTAGGCCTTGATATCACTAGACCCTATCATAATTTATTTTCCTTTGATTCAAAGAAGGTGAAATGTCTTGGATTGATTAAAGATCTGGCTATTACCCTAACCCAGCTACCCATGAAAAGCTTGATGATGGACATTGTGGTAGCAGATGTGCCTCCCAAGTTTGGCATGCTATTGTCCAGAGGATGGATTAAGAGTTTAGGCGGGACATTACAGAATGATCTATCTTATGCCACTATCCCAGTTTTTGGAGGAGAAAGCAGGAGATTATATAGAGAAGCACAACTGGCATATATTATTAGTGATGAGAAGAATCCTACAAATCATCCCATTTATGCAATGGACACTGATTTTGGAGCATGCATTCTCCAAATAGAAGAATCTCAAAAGGCCGAGATGCTACTCAGGAAACCAATTCTTAAGGCCGATAAAGAGCAAGGAAGTCAGGTTTGGGAGATGTTCTTTGATGGAGCCTGTTCTAGGGAGACAGCAGGAGCAGGGGTAGTGCTAGTATCTCCTCAATAGGAAAGCTTTCAGCTGTCTTTTAAGCTGGTTTTTCAAGTGACCAACAATATAGCAGAATATGAGGCACTGTTGTTGGGCCTTAATGCAGCAAAAGACAGAGGAATCAAGAATCTGAAGGTGTTTGGGGATGCTGATTTGATAATCCAGCAAGTAAATAAAACATTTCAAGCAAAGCACCCAAGGCTAAAAGCATACAGAGATGAAGTATGGAGAATCAGAGATTCTTTTGATTCTTTCTGTATTTCATATATTCCTAGAGCCCACAATCAGCGTGCTGATTCCCTTGCTGTTTCTGCTAGTCTATTCATCCCTCCATTGCCTCCCAAACTAGTTTATAAAGTACAAATGAAATATAGACCCTCCTTGCCTGATAATGTCCACCATTGGAAGGTTTTTGAAGATGATGATGAGTTGAATAGGTTCCTTCAAGTCATTGATGAGTTCTCTGAAATGCAAATTGACCATGATAACGATGCCTTGATAGAAAATCCCAAGTCCTAGCTTAGAAATAAATTTGGTAAAAATAGCATAGTCCAGCTTCCTAGTAACCATATTCCTAAAGGTCTAATTCCTCTTGAAACACTGTTTGACCAAAATGACGTGCCTTACAAGGTTGCTCAAAAAGAAGATCAATCTGCAATTTGTAAGCATGATATAGGAAGTCCCAGTCAGCCCAAATATATAAATCTGTCCACTCAGTTGTCTGTTGATCAAAGTGCTGAATATTGCAGTGTAATGAGGCAATTTGCTGATGTGTTTGCCTGGGAATATAGTGACCTGAAAACATATGACAAGAATATAATTCAGCACAAAATCCCTCTGGAAAAAGACATTGTTCCTTTCAAACAGAAGCTGAGACCAATAAATCCCATGCTTCTTCCTTTAATTGAAAAAGAAATTAAAAAGTTGTTGGCTGCCAAGATCATAGTGCCTCTTAGGTATTCCAAATGGGTGGCTAATTTGGTAGTGGTAAGGAAGAAGAGTGGAGAAATCAGACTGTGTCGATTTCAGAAATTTGAACAAATGCTCAAAAAAAGATAATTACCCCTTACCAAAGATGGAGCATTTGTTGCAAAAGCTCTCGGGAGCCCAAGTAATGTCTTTCATAGATGGGTTTTCAGGCTTTAATCAGATTGCTATGCACCCAGATGATCAAGAAAAGACTGCATTTACCACTCCTTGGGGCACTTTCATGTATGCCAAAATGCCATTTGGATTGATGAATGTTGGAGCTACCTTTCAGAGAGCTATGGACATAGCATTTGTGGGAGAGAAGGACAAATTTGTGCTTATTTACCTTGATGATATAACTGTTTATTCCAGCAGCCATCATGATCATTTGCTGCATTTAAAAAAAGTGTTTTTGAAGTGCAGGAGGTTTGGAATTTCAGTCAATCCCAAAAAATCTCAATTTGCTTTGGAAGAAGGCAAGTTGTTGGGACATATTGTGTCTGCTACAGGTGTTAGCATAGACCCGGAAAGAGTCAAGGCAATTCAGGCTTTGACTGTCCCTAGATCAAAGAAGGATATCCAGTCCTTTCTGGGCAAGATAAATTCTGTAAGGAGGTTTATTCCAAATTTTGCTGAGCTGATAAAGCATGTGACCTCCATGTTGAAAAAAGGAGCAGAGGTAAAATGGACTGAAACAGCAAGAAAATCATTTGATTCCATCAAGAAGGCTATAATGGAAGCTCCCACGTTAATAAGTCCTGACTACAATAAGGAGTTCCACCTATTTTCATTTGCCTCTGAGAATACTATTGCAGTTGTTTTGTTGCAGCAAGATGAAGAAGGTTCAGAATATCCAGTTGCATTTTTCAGCAAGAACTTGAGGGATGCTGAACTAAGGTATGATATTATAGAAAAGCAAGCGTACGCCCTTGTCAAAGCATTAAAGGCTTTCAGAGTTTATATCTTGCATTCAAAAATAATTGCATATGTGCCTTCTGTTGCAATAAAAGATGCCCTGACACAACCTAATGCTGATGGAAGGAGGGCAAGGTGGATTGCTAAAATGATTGAATTCAATATAGAACTGAAGCCCATAAAACTGGTTAGAGGTCAGGGGCTTGCCAAATTGCTGACTGAAGAAAATTGCAGGTCTTTAAACATTGATTTCCTATGTACAATTGCAGCAAACAATCGAACAAATGAAGAGGGAAGAGTGACCGAAACAGAGAGAAAAAACTCGGTGGCCGAGAATCTAGCTGCATGCAACTGGTATGCTGCAATAATTAATTTCCTGCTGAAGCTAGAAATCCCTTCAGGATTTACTCAAAGCCAAGCAAGAAGTTTAAAACTCCGGGCAGCAAAATACTGCATCAATAATAATCTGCTCTACTGGAGGGATCCATCTGGAATATTTTTAAGGTGTCTGGACAAAGAACAGTCAGTCCAAGTCATGCAGCAATTTCATTCCAGCATGTGTGGAGGGCACCACTATTGGAAGACTACAGCCCACAAAATTCTTAGAGCTAGGTATTACTAGCCCACTTTATTTTCTGATGTATTTGTTTTTGTTAAGTCTTGTGACAGGTGCCAAAGATTTGAAGGAAAACGGCAGCTGAAATCCCTGCCTCTAAAACCGATAATTGCAAAAGGACCTTTTCAGCAGTGGGGCTTGGATTTTATTGGAGAGATTAATCCACATTCCAGTGGCCAGCACAGGTGGATATTAGTGCCATAGATTACTTCACTAAGTGGATTGAAGCAGTCCCTACAAAGAAGGTTGATCACCATGTGGTCATGAAGTTTTTAACAGAAAATATCTTCACCAGATTTGGATGTCCACATAAACTAATCACAGATAATGTTGCTGCCTTCAGAGCAAAGGAGTTGGTGGGAATGTGTGATTCAATGGGCATTGAACTTGTTCATTCCACCTCATATTATCCACAAGGAAATGGTCTAGCAGAATCCTCTAACAAAAGCCTGATTAGGATAATTAAAAAGCTGTTAGAGGACAATAAAAAGAATTGGGATTCAAAGCTCAAGTACGCACTGTGGGCTGACAGAGTGACTATCAAGAGATCCACAGGGAGTTCTCCATTCAAGCTGGTATATGGCACTGAGGTGTATTTCCAATTCAACTTACTCTCCCTGTGGCAAAATTCCTTCAAACAGAGCAAGACGAAGATGAAGACATGGCAGGAAGAATCACTGATCTAACAGAGTTGCATCAGATTAGAGAACAGCTGGTTGAAAAAGCTGCAGCGCATCAGAGAAGCATCAAGGAAGCCTTTGACAAGAAGGCAAAAGGAAATAACTTTCAGGTTGGTGATTTGGTGTCGAAATGGGATGCACTGAAGGAGAAGAAAGGCAATCATGGGAAATTTGATGCTTTCTGGACAAGGTCTTTCATCATTTCACAGGTTCAAGGAAACAACACCTTCATACTGAAGAGTATGGGAAGTGAAGCAGTCTTTGATGGCCCAGTTAATGGGCGGTTTTTGAAGATTTATATTGCTTAAGGTCTTTGGCCTTAAATGTTGTAAATATTTTGTTGGTATTAGTTTGTGCAGGCAAAATAGACTCCATGCCTAATCGAACACTAATTTGTTTTCAGTTGGAAAGGCATTGGTCTACAGGTTCTTGAGACCTCGCAGGGAGGATCTCATCCCCAGAAGGAGCCAGTGTTAGCTCTGCTATATACTTCAGCTTTTGGAAGGACCAAACATCAGCTTGGCCATGTGTTTATACTCAGAAAGACAGATCGCAATAGTCTTCTCTTCTTTTCCCTTTCATGCCCATTTATTCTCATAACCATGTTATTACCATTTTCTTCCCTTTGTGATGCGATTTGGTCGCTATCGCACATAAACCCGTTGCATCCCTATGTTTTCGCTGCTACGATATTGCGATGCGATCAGATCGCATATCGCACCCATGCCCGCTGCCTCAATCTGTTCTCTTGACTTCTTCCGACGCGATGTTGCGATGCGATCTAATCGCTATCGCAAATCGCATCTGCGACCTGTTGCCTCTGATACACCCATGTCCTCTGCCGATTGTGATATGCGATATGCGATCCGATCGCAAATCGCACCCATATTGTGTTAAAGCTCCTATCGCCTTTGTCTTCCGCCGATTCGATATCGCGATCTCTCCTCCACCGTTCCTTTCTTTAATCTAACGGCTCATATTCAAATTGCGCCTTCCCATCGCCTCCCGAGAGCAGATCCTGGCTATTCTTCTTGCAATCCGATGGCCAGTGTTTTGTCTCGGTCCCTGTTCGCTTTCAAAGTGTTTCCAGAGTGTTCATCAGTGTTTTGGGGCCAATTTTGGGCGCGCGAAGAAGCGAATTATGATCCAACTACCACAATTAAGGAATGGCATGGTCAAGGACAAGAAAGGACACCCTCGAGCAATTCAACTATGCGACAGTTATGGAAGTTTATCCAGTCAACCGTCCACCTGTTCAAAGAGTACACCAGAGTACAGATAGAGCCATTTTGTTCATTAAAATGTTCAAATTGTGGCAGGGAGCCCATATCTAAATGTAAATGCGGTTGGTGATCCATTAAGACAGCTCCACGCATAGGTTAGTAGAGATATTTTTGTAAACAAGTTCTATATATACCCAGAGACATGATGTAATCAGTTGATGAGGGTTAGAGGAGTGTTAGTATGTTGTAAGTTTCAACTTCTGGAGACTGTAACTTTTATGTAACCTGCAGCGTCTAGTCTTCATTTCCAACTAATACAAGCTTCTTTTGTTGTCATTTGCTCACTTTCCACTTCTTCTTCTTGTCCCAGGCTGTGCCTGTTTCGCAGTTGTTGATGCGCTGTTGGTTTTAGCAGTAGAGGGCTGTCATCCCACCTCTATGTTAGAATTTAACTGTTTCATTTAAGTTGCTTGCAGGTTTCTATTGTTTAAATACATAGAGAGTTGTCATCCTGTCTGTGTATTAAATATTAGATTTACAAACCTTTCAAACTGGTTGCAGCCAGCCATCACAAGGTCCTGTGCATCTGTTGATGTGGTCAGTCTTCTCCATTATCACCTTTTCCTTAAACTGTGAGTAATTGGTGGTTAAAAGCCTTGTAGTCTGGGGGTGTTCACCCATGTCTGGGGTCAATCATAGTAGGAGTGGTTATCTGGCTTGAGTATGCAGCATTTCTTTCATTCATCCAACATTATCCAACATTTTGTTGAATTTGTAACGTTCCCGCGCATCACTGATATACAACCTAGGTGAGTTTCTTGGGGTGATAACAGATCTCTCCATTATTTTCTCTCTCATGTGATCTAGGGTTTCTAAAGCTCGGGCCGAAAGTTGCTGAAATTGCAGGTAAGCCGAAATTGTAGTAAGGAAGGACGAAGTTGTAGTAAAGAGTGTTGTTGAGGTCGAAGTTAAAGTCAAGGAAGAAGTTGCTTTGACTTAAAGACTGATTTGGTCTTGGAGGATTCTTGGTCAAGGGTTATTAATTTTAGATAACAATGGTATGTTCTATGCTTAAGCACAATTTACTTCAATGTTCCTTTAGCAGCCCAATGACAATTTCCAATTATATCTAGTAGCAATCACATTAACTTATAAACATTGACAGTGAATGCAAATAGAACATAAAATCATATGCAAAAGACAAGCCAAGACAAGAGGACACAAAATGTGGTGGATGCCAGGGACAAACCCCAATGTGGGGAA
Source organism: Pinus taeda (assembly GCA_000404065.3). NCBI lineage: Eukaryota > Viridiplantae > Streptophyta > Pinopsida > Pinales > Pinaceae > Pinus > Pinus taeda. The sequence goes on from APFE030793672.1 coordinate 257,731, forward strand.
ACCCTTTGATCAAATTTTCTTATTATTCTTCAATAGTTAAACAGAGAGAGAGAGTACAAATATCATAAATACAAGCCCAAAACAGATCTGCCAAATCAGCAATCAATGCAACCCTAACCAAAAAGTTAACAGTGGTCAAAGATACTGCAAATTAGCCTCTAATCAACTCAGTCAACAGCAGAATAGTATAACCTCCAAAGAGGGCCAAAGTCAACCCAAGCAATCCTTGTTGTAATTTCTGCGGTCAAACCAGAAAGTCAACAATGCAGTCAACATGGTCAAACGGTCCCCAATCTCCTCGATTTGTGTGCCAAAGAATGCAGCCTAAAAAGATCGAAGTTTTGGCCCAAAAACAAAAGTCAACGCTTGGTCAAAGCACCCAAGTCAACACTAGTCAACGTTGCCCTAATCACAAAAATTTCAACCTCCTGAAATCAGTCTTCCTTCCACACGTGCGAAGAAGAGAGAGCCTCCAATGTGTACGAACCAATCAAAAGAGGAGAGAGAAGATGATGTGATGAGATTAGTGAGCATCCAAATGAGAGAAGGGTCACTCCTATTTATACAATTCGTTGAGGTGAGGAGACACATCTATTGGGCTTCATGAGCCTACATTTGACTAAGGCCAACCTTGACAATTTGTCAATGAGAAAGAATAAATTCAAAATTCCATTTTTGCTTGTCAAAATGAGAGTCTTTATATCAAAATTATACCTCTCCAAAAGAGGAATCCAATGCAATAATCCTCTCCATCATATGAGTTGTCCTAAGGTGGAAGTTGGCACTAGTTGCCAATTTTAACACTCCTCAACTAAGGAGAATTGCACCTGCCAATCCATCATCATGCCAACCTGTCATCTTGTACCATCCCTGTCATCATTGTCCTGTACTGCTCTGCTCTGCTGAACCATGAAGAAATAATGAAGAAGAAGTGATCGAGAGTGTGTCACACCACTCTCCACTGACTAAAGTCAGTCCTTGATCCCAGATCAAGTTGTTGAACACCATGCATCCTAGTCATAAGCAGTACGACAATACACGATGTGTCCATCAGTAGTGCTATGGTCCCTAACCAACTTTTCCCAACTCAGTGGCCAGATGAGAGGTGCTTCCCATGAGTCCCAGATTCTATGGGTAGAATGTGTGTTGGGGCATTAGCATGAGAAGGTGAACCACTCATCCTATGCATATGTTAATCATAGGGGAAGGTGAACCACTCACCCTACATACATGTGTTCAGGTAGGGGAAGGTGAACTACTCACCCTACACACATGTCAACCATAATGGGGTATCACAGGGGAAGGTGAACCACTCAACCTGTATCCAACGCACCACTAAGAGAAGGTGAACCACTCACCCTACGGTTGCTCATAGCTAGCTCCAAGAAGTACCCCAAGAGCTCCCAGAGCTCTATGTCCAACTCATACGGGACCATCATAGGAGGGTCGTTCCACAACTCCAAGTCTCTCTTGGAAGGTTAAGAATTTGACCTTCCTGAGAGGCTTCGTGAGAATGTCTACAACCTACTCATCTGTCCTAATGTGTTGGAGCCTAACTGCTCCCTGTTGTACCCTATCCCAGATAAAGTGGTACCTGATATCAATGTGCTTGGAGCAATCATGGAACACGGGATTCTCTGATAGATGAATGCCACTCTGGCTGTCACAGAAGATCACGGTGGTATCTAGCACGTGCTCAAATAGCTCACTAAAGAGCTTCCTCAACCAAACTGCTTCACAACAGGCCATACTCGTGGTGATGTATTCGGCCTCGACAGTGCTTAATGCAACCGATTTCTGCTTCCTACTCATCCAAGATATAGAGGCAGATCCCAAAGAGAAGCAGCACCCAGGCGTGCTCTTACAATCCACCACACTGTCAGCCCAGTCAACATCTGTGTATCCATGTAGGCTCAAATCTTCGGCAGTGTATCTCAGTCCATAGTGAATTGTGCCCTGGAGATATCTCAAGAAATTCTTGGTAGCAATCTAATGAATGTGATGAGGCTCGACCATATATTGACTCCACGTATTCATAGCGAAGCATATGTCAAGACGAGAGTTAACCAAGAACATCGGTGCCCCCACAAGTTGACGATACTCAGTAGAGTTCACCAATCTGAGCCCGGCAACACTTCCACATAGCTTCTTAAAGTTCCATCACAGTAGTCACAGACTTGCAGTCCACCATCCCACATCTCTCAAGTAGCTTCACAATATATTTTCCTTGAGAAAGGAAAACCTCACTTGGCTTTTGCGAGACTTCTAACCCTAGGAAATAATGCATTAGTCCTAGGTCCTTCATCTCGAACTCGGAAGCCAACTCCCTCTTGCATTGATGGATGAGAGGGTCCTCACTTGTCAGAAAGAGATCATCCACATAAAGGACCAGAATGAGAGGTTTGTCCTTTTCAATCTTGAAGTATAGATTCGAGTCAACATCGCTTCTCGTAAATCCCAACTTCATAAGATAGTTATCGATCTTTTCATACCAAGCCCTAAGACCTTGCTTCAACCCATAAAGGACTTTCTTCAACTGCATACATGTGTCTCACGATCTTGAACCTCGAACCCCTCAAGTTGTTCCACATACACTTCCTCCTTAAGCAAGCAATGCAAGAAGGCAATTCTGATATCCATCTAGTGTAGGTTCCATCCTTGCGAGGCAACAAGCGCTATGATCGAACAGATGGTGGTATATTGGGCAATTGGTGCAAATATCTCATCATAATCTACTCCTTTTTTAAAGAACCTTCGAGCTACAAAACTAGCCTTGAATTTCTCAGCACTCCTATCAGCTTCATGTTTGATCTTGTAGAGCCATTTCGAAGTGACCACAGACTTGTCCTTGGGTCTAGGAACCATATCCCAGACATCATTCTTCATGATCGACTCATACTCCTTGTTCATCGCATCCTTCCAAATTGTTGCTTCACAACTTCTTCAAATGTACAAGTCTCATTTTGTACAATGGTACTCATGGCAGCTAAGTACCCTTGGTACCTATTCGCCTTCTTGATTTCACAAAATGTCTCCCTTGGTGCAATGTGTTTCTCAGCATCTTCAAGAGTATCTTTGGCCACAAAGCACTTTTTCTTGAAGCAGTGGGCTCACTAAGAGGTGGATCAATGGGATCCATCAAACCTTTGCCATCGAGCATCGATTCATCAAATAGAGGTTCATCCTGCTTTTCTACATCAGCATCATCATTGTCCTTCCTAGGAATAGGAAGATCTCGAATCTTTCTAAGAGAAAAATCTTCATCGAAAGTGACATCATGAATTAATTCCACTTTCCTTTGACTAGGCACATAGATTCTATATGCCTCCGAAGTTTCATTGTAGCCTACAAACATTCCTTTCTTCCCAAATGCATCTAGTTTGTTTCTTTTCTCTTTCAGCACATGAAAGTATACAGGACAACCAAAAATTCTAAAATGAGAAACATCAAGTTTCTTACCGATGAATACTTCTTTGAGTGTATTGAAGTCCAAAGCTTGATGAGAGCATCGGTTTTGAACATACACAGCAGTGTTGGTAGCTTCTCCCCATAGGAACTTCAAAAGACCTTGATCATGAAGCATAGCCCGAGTGGCTTCAATGATAGTACGATTCTTCCTTTCGGCAACACCATTTTGTTCAAGAGTATATGCAGTTGTAGTCTCCCTCTTAATGCCAACTTCTCTATAATAGTCTTTGAATTCATTTGACTCATATTCAATCCCATTATTAGTCCTCAGTATTTTGATCTTCTTCCCTGTTTGATTCTTGACCAAGCCTTTGAAGGAACAGAACCATTTGAATACTTCATCCTTCTTCTTTGAGAAGTAGATCCATGTTCTACGAGAGAAGTCAGCCACAAAATAGCATAATACAAATATCCACCCAAAGATGTCACGAGCAACATACCTGACAGATCAGAATGGACCAATTGAAGAATATCGATGGTTTGAGTCTCACTTGAGGGGAATAGTCTGCTTGTATGTTGTCCAACTTCACATCCTTAACAAACACCTTCCCGATTTAAGTTGAATTCGGGCATCCCTGTGACCATCTTCCTTACATCAAGTAAGGCTTTGAAATGAAGGTGAGCAAATCTTCGGTGCCATAATTCAGATTGAAGAGAAGTATCATAAGTCATTGCTCCCAACGGACTTCCTCCAACCTGATAAAGACCTTCAGCCCTGAATCCTAGAGTGAATGCATCTCTTGGATTCCTCTGCCAAAGACAAACCTTCCCATCAATGAATGTCACCTTAAAACCTTTGCCTTCAATCACAGAAATAGAAACAAAGTTCTTTTACAAATCGGGTACATATAGCACTTCTTGTAAGTGGAAGGTTTGACCTTGATTTAAGTAGAAAGTAATGGTCCCAATTCCTTTCACGGGATAAGTGGCATTATCCCCAAGTATAATCTCCATATTTGTCTTCTTTTCAACCAAGTTTGAGAGAGCTTCTTTGTACCCAGTGAAGTGCCTTGAGGCACCACTATCAATCAACCAATGGTCCAATGTATCCGGAGGAGAGGCGATGGAGAGAGCAGAAATAAGATAAAATTCTTTTTGCTTTATAACATTAACTTCATCATACCTGGAGTTTCTCGACTTCTTGGGAGGACAACCACCTCCATTTCGAGCAGAAGGAGCATTCATCTTTCCTTTGTTATTGAACCTTTTGTTCCTTTGATTGCCATTGCCCTTGAAGTTATTATATTATTTTCATCATCTCTTGGAGTATCCTTCTTTGAGGACATTCTCTAGCGAAGTGGCCAAACTTGTTACAATTGAAGCACCTTTCTTTTCTTCCTTCTTTGAATCTCGGCTTGAACCCTTGTCCTTGATTCCTTGGACCAGCATTGTTCCTTCGCTTAGAATGAGCGAAGAAGGCACTAGGATTGTTTCCATTTGAGGACTTGTCTCTTTCCATCATCCTTATTTCTTCTTCAGTGCATTTGGCCAATAGTTCATCAAATCCTGGAATCCTGTCATTGTTGAGAATGGTAGTGTTGAACACATCCCAATCTCTTGTGAGGCCCCCAAGTGCAATAAGTGAGAGTTCCCAGTCACCAGTGATTTCACCAATAGATAGGAGATCATTCTTGATCTCGGTAATCCTCATGAAGTAGGATTGGATGGATTCTCCTCTATCAATCTTGATATCTTTCAGCTTGTTCTTGAGAGAGAGAAATTGATTTGCATTGTTTATTTTGAACATCCCAACCAGCTTTTCATACATCTCCGTAGATGTTTCCAAATCATTAATATAGGCAACCAAAGGCTCATGAATGGTATCAACAATAATCTTCTTAGCTTTTACCTCAGCTTCCTTGTACTTGGTTTGTGCAACAGCAAATGCATTTGAAGGAGGCTCTGCTATTCTTCCTTTGACATAATCCATGGCATCATTCTCTTCCAAAGTCAAATCTAAAGTCATCTTCCATGCATGATAGTCAGACTTCTCCTTAAGCTTGACCTCAGATTTGAAGAAAGATGTAGTCGTCATTGGAACTAGTTCCAAGTCCTTGTTCAACAGTTTCCCTTAGTGATTCCTTTGCTTCACTCTTGCTTGGGCATTGTCTTCACCTGACCTTTGATACAATGTTGATTTTAGATAACAATGGTATGTTCTATGCTTAAGCACAATTTACTTCAATGTTCCTTTAGCAGCCCAATGACAATTTCCAATTATATCCAGTAGGTTGTAGCAATCACATTAACTTATAAACATTGAGAGTAAATGCAAATAGAACATAATCATATGCATAAGACAAGCCAAGACAAGAGGACACAAAATGTGGCGAATGCGACAAACCCCAATGTGGGGAAACCCTTTGATCAAATCTTGTTATTATTCTTCAATAATTTAGCAGAGAGAGAGAGTACAAATATCATAAATACAAGCCCAAAACAGATCTACCAAATCAGTAATCAATGCAACCCTAAACAAAAAGTCAACAGTGGTCAAAGCTGCCCCAAATCAACCTCTAATCAACTCGGTCAACAGCAAAATAGTACGGCCTCCAAAGAGGGTCAAAGTCAACCCAAGCAATCCTTGTTGTAGTTTCTCTGGTCAAACGAGAAAATCAACGTCGCAATCAAGTGGTCAAACTTTCCCCAATCTCCTTGATTTGTGTGCCAAAGAATGCGGCCTAAAAAGATCAAAGTTCTGGCCCAAAAACAAAAGTCAATGCTTGGTCAAAGAAGTTAAGAACCCAAGTCAACACTAGTCAAAGCTGCCCTAATCACTGAAATTTCGGCCACCTGAAATCAATCTTCCTTCCACACGTACAAAGAAGAGAGAGCCTCCAATGTGCACGAACCAATCAAGAGAGGAGAGAGAAGATGATGTGATGAGATCAGTGAGTGTCCAAATGAGATAAGGATCACTCCTATTTATACAATTCGTTCAGGGTGAGGAGACACATCTATTGGGCTTCAAGAGCCTACATTTGACTGAGGCTGACCTTGACAAATTGTCCATGTGAAAGAATAAATTCAAAATTCCATTTATGATTGTCAAAATGAGATGATCTTTACATCAAAATTGTACCTCTCCGAAAGAGGAATCCAATGCAATAATCATCTCCAACATATAAGTTGTCCTAAGGTGGATGTTGGCCCTAGTTGCCAATTTTAACAAGGGTCTAGGACTTGGAATTCGTCAATTGAAGATTCTATAAGAAGAAGAATTTGTTTGGGTTTTCCTCTCAAAATTGGAGAGGTTTTGGCCTTAGATGATCCCCTACATCTTGTGTTCTTTGTCTCATTGTTCTTTATGATTTTGGTAGTTGTTTCATGAAAAAGAGCACATAATAATAATCAAGTTAAGAAGAACATAATGAAGAAAAGTAAAACAACTTCACAAGCAGTTATCATTACTAGAGAAATCACTTCTTGACTCTGCCCTAGATTTCTCAACAAGGAGGAACCTAAGCCAGGATCACATATTGAGTCTCAGCCAAGTGGCAAGAGGGCCGCAAAATAGGATCCGCAGCAGGATGATGAGGAGAAGAGATTGGGACGAGAGCAGGAAGCCACTCAATTAGAGACTCCTAACACAGGGAGGAAGGGAACCATGAGGGTTGATAAGTTGATTCATGAGGCCTAGGAGCAGGTTGAAGCTCCTAGCAACATGTTCAGGCATAGCAAGCAACCACAAAGTTACACAAGATATATGGCACTGATTACAGATGTGATGGACACTTAACCTTCAAGTTATAAGGAGACAACTTCTCAGCAGGTTTGACAAGACTCCATTATCCATCCATCGGGACTATTCTGGCACTTGCATCACAAATAGGGTAGAAGATCCACTAGATGGACATGAAGACAGCATTCCTCAACGGAGTGGTTGACAAGGAGATTTATATGGAACAGCCAGACAAGTTTGAGCAATTCAAAAAAAAACACACATGTATGCAAGCTGAAGTGAGCTCTTTATGGACTCAAGCAAGCTTTGAGAGCATGGTACACTCGTATTGACAACTAACTTTGAGGATTGGGCTTCACTAAGAGCAAGTCAAATGCCAAACTGTACTACATCATGGTTGGAGGGCTTCCGCTCATTCTAGTGCTCTATATTGATGACCTTGTATTGAGTCTTGACTGGAGCAAACAACTTGATCCAGGATTGCAAGGAGGACCTCACAAGGGAGTTTGAGATGAAGGATATGGGGCTTATGCATTATTTCCTTGGCTTGGAGGTTTGGCAAGGTGATGGTGAGATCTTCGTGGGAGAGGGAAGTACACTACAAAGATTCTCCAGAGATTTCATATGAAGGATTGCAGGCCCATGGCCACGCCTCTAGTCACAAACTGGAGGGTAATAGAGCAGAGCGAATGGTTGCTACAATATAAAGGTAGCTCATCGAGCAGTGGATGTACTTAGTCAATACACGACTTGATATTTGTTTTGTAGTCAACTAGCTAACTCAGTTCATGATGGAACCGACCAGAGTTCACTAGGTTTTTGCGAAGCATGTTCTGAGGTATCTCAAAGGCACAACAGATTATAGATTGTGGTATAAGAAGGTTGATGGAGTGAGTCTTAACAACTTCACAGATGCAGATTGGGTAAAGAGATCCACAGATCGGAAGAGTACTTCAAGTGGCGTCTTCAACATTGGGTCAACAGTTGTTTCCTAGTATAGCAAGAAGTAGAGATCAGTTGCACTCAATTCAGCAGAGGCCAAGTACATGGCTGCCAATTTGACAACATGTGAGGCTATTTGGATGAGGAAGTTGCTTGCGAGACTTTTCAAACAGGGGATGGAGCCTACTATGATACATTGTGATAATCAGGGTTGCATCAAGCTCTCTGAGAACCCAGTGTTTCATCATCGAGATCAGGTAATAATCATCATCCCAGAGATTGTGTGCACATATCAGGAGCAAATAGCAGATATCTTGGCCAAGGCGTTGGCAAGAAGCGCTGTTGTTCATTTCAGAGATAAGTTGGGAGTTGTACAAAATCCCTTCCTCAATAAGAGGGAGTGTTGAAAATAGTAGTGAAGAAGGTCTTCTTGACTTGTGCCTTAGTCAAGAAAGACTTCAATTTGTTTTACTTTTGTCAAGTACGAGTTCATGAAGTGGACGTGTTGAACTAGGAGTTGACTTAGTAAACAAGTCAAACTCAACTTATGGTTCTAAAATTATATTTTCCAGATATAGCATGATTGAATTGCATAAAAGGAGGATGAAGGCACCTTTGTAAATTATTGTTGAGCACGAGTTTGGGTAAGAAAGAGCTTCTTGCTAGGAGAGCGTATAGGGAGAAGCCTATATGCAGTTTGAGAGAAAGAGAATTTCCTTGCTGATGTGTGCTAGGATTTATTGAGAAATTCCTAAATAATAGGGGCTCAGATCTGCGCTAGGAAATAGGAGATTTCCAGCACTAGAAGATAGGAGCAGAGATCGTGCAAGGAAAGAGGAGCTGGATCAGGGGTTCTTGCACAGAGTTTCAGCTAAGTATTAGTAGTGAGAACAAGCTTATTTTCTATTGAAACAGTTTGCCTTGTAAAGAGATCTATTTGCTCAATTTTTGTCAATAAAATCTACAGCAAGGGTAGGGTTTTCGCAGTTGGGTTCCCTAGAAAAATATTACGTTATTGTGTGACTGTGTTCTTTATCTGTGTTTCTTTTATTCTGATATTTATCTATCGTATGGAAACTCTGTGTCTTGGTTCAACAAAACCAATTTCAAATTTGTCATCACTGCAGTTGCAGAATTTCAAGGAAAATCTACAGATTCCAGTCATATAATTTAGCTTTCTATTTGGTTCTAGAGATAATGCTCCTTTTGAAAAGGGATTCAAAGGCCTTCCAAAAATCAACAAAGAGAAAAGACTTTTAAAGAGATATGCCAAGCCCCCTTGATGATATCCCAAACAGTGAAGATATGGTCAAGCCTGGTATTCCCATCACAAACCTAACTGTCCTCTAGCTCTGAGGTTCTTCCTCTTAAGTTAGTCTGAAAGCCACATGTTGAGCACTGTATCATAGGGCATGGAAAAAGTACATAAGTCTATAAGAATCAGCAATGTATAAGTCTAAAGAATCAATACCATGTTTGACGAACTCTGCCTGAAAACCTTTCTCATATACAGCTTTGCTAGTGCTCATGATTCTGACTGGTGTGCTAATGACTCCAAGGGAAATTGAGTAACAAGAGAAGGGAGCGGAGAGAGTATGAATTGCGGGCTGTCCACGTAAATTATAAAGGGAAGTGGTATGAGCAAACATGGAACGATATGATCAATGTTAGGTGGGAGAGCTGCTTGCTTAGAAAGGGCATACCAAAAGGCATATGGATGATTATGTGGAGCTACACCCATCTGTGTAATGCAAATATGTTAACGAAGGTGTGTAATGCAAATATGTTAACGAAGGTTTTATAGTATCTTGGCCAAGGACCTTAAAGTCAAAAAAAATGGAATATTGCTAAGATAACCTAAAGATAAGCTGCCATATTTGCTTGAGCTTATGTTGCATTTGGTGCTAGAGCTGGATGTGAGCCTGTGATTCAAATGGATAACCTCACTGTTATTTACATCAATAATAGAAATATCTGAAACGAAGGTAAGGAAATTGCATAAAAGTCCCAATGAGAAAAGTAATAACCTTAAAATAATAATAATAATAATAATAAAACAATTTCCTAAAATTTCTACAATAACACTTTTGATAAGACCATGCATTGTAACAGAGAAAATGGGGAATTCCAGTCATGGGGTATCAATACCATAAACTATTACCAATAGATTTGTCCAGCGGGCAGTCCACATAAATCAAACCACGAGAAGGCTCCCATACAGACAGACAGACAGACAATTGAACGTTCTTTGATATCTGAATTCCCATTAAAACGGGATTTAAGTAATCTACAGGAAACTGATCCAACCATCTTTTGACTTCGTATCCATTGTGCCAGAGAAACCCTTTACGATCGAAATTCAAAAAACAAACAGCTGATTATTTGCAAACCGGTTGTTCATGAATTCAAGTACCCAACAAATTTACCAACCCCAACAACACAGAGCGTAGATTTCAATGATATCAAACCCTAGGTCTCAGTCCCGAAGATTTAGGGTATCTTCATATATATGGTTATCGGATCGCAAGTATCAGTATTTTATTTTATTTTCCAGTTAGCCGAAAAACAAAGAAAAATGGTGGAAGGTACACGGGCAAGGGCAATGTAGAAATTATCCTATGGTGGACTGATAAAGACATCAAATGATCGGGAGAGGTGCAAGATTCAAACTTTATCCCATTTGATTTTTGTATAAACTGAAAGCAAAATTGAATAATTTATGTAAAAGTATGCAGGGAGCGTATGATCTATCCTCTTACCTCCATTGAGAAGAGCCGCAGAGGTGCATTTCCGTGAAAGATTTGCAGAAAGCTCGCAATATTGCCGCTCATAGCCTTCAAATACTTCACTCATTCTCCCCGCCTCTTAAAACAGCAAATCCAAAACAAATTCTGGATCAATCGGAGAGCTCAATCGATCGAATCCGCCGATCTCCCCGGGCACACCTGGGAATTCTACTTGTAAACGAATATCCTGCCGTGCTCTGTTCTGTTGGCCTTCTTTTGTGACAAATGGTGGGAAAGTAGAATTAAGGAAAGTGACCATAAACGCGAAAAATACTGCTGCTGCCAGTTGATCAATTGTAATTTTAAACTCCTCTTGCAGTTCCTTTACATTTATCTGTTCTCAAACTCTCCACGTCCGAACACATAGAAAACTTTATTTCGAAGTAAAATAAAAATGTTATTTCGAACCTTTATTTATATCTGGTGGCCGTACAGTCTCCACACTAATAGAGAATCAGTCTTCTTGGCTGGTCGCAATGCCATCCCGGCTTGTGTTTAGCTTTGCCTTTTGAGCTCTCCATTTATTCAATTATTGGGTTGTTTTTGGTTTTTTATGTTTTTAGACTAATTCGTCTACACGTTTTAAAAAGAAAAAATCAAATCTTACTTTTATGAAATACATTGCTTATTTCAGTTTTTTGTTTGCATTTTTAAAAAGAAAAAATCAAATCTTACTTTTATGAAACCATTGTAAAGATATATTGTTTATTTCAGTTTTTTGTTTGCATTATTCATAATAGCTAGTTCTAGATCAAGATGTATATATGTGAGTCTCATTATGAGTATGGTTCACAAAAGTCTAAGATCTAAAAATAGTGACATTAATTAATTGAGGTATTCTCATTCTCATTTTTAAGAATGAGCATCTAAATATAGGTAAGATTAATGATATTTTGTTGAATAAGCTAGAATGGTTAGTCTAATTGGGCCACACTTGCCTATAAAGCATTTATGTAATTGAAAGCACATGCGTTCAGTTCTCTTGATACCCTCGGGAGGTTTCGTCACTGACCCTGCAAGAAGTGGTCATTTTGGGTGGAGGTTCCGTCATTGAGCCTGCAAGAAGTGATCATTTTGGGTGGATTTGCCCTGTAAATATTGTTCTTTAAGGTCCATATACCAAAAAAAAAAAAAATATTTGAGAAATGTGGATTTCACTTAAAGATATATTAAATCTTTTCATTATAACAAATTACCATTAATAAATATATTAATAATTATAAATTACTATAGTCGACTTATTTCTCATATTATTTAAATAGTATTTTTGATATATGATATCTTTCTAATCATTTTCTTTTAAAGTAGTTTTTTAGTTCAAATACATGTGATATAATCATTTTCTTTTAAAGTAGTTTTTTAGTTCAAAGACATGTGATATAAAGGGAGATTAGTGAGTTAATTTAAGTGGATGAGTGATGTGGTTTATAAGTAGGAGGTTGTGGTGTCAAGCCATTTGGATATCATCCTTCTAGTTTGGATATCATTTTAGAAATGAAGGAAATTACCTAGTGAATTTTCTACACATTTATTGAAAAAAAAATTGTTATAAAAATAACACTATATCCATATGAAATATTATTTCTTCTTTATTATACTCTTAAAGGATATTATTAAATAATTGTTCCAACATTTTTTGGGGAAGGATGGAGTCATTTTGCTCCCACACTTTTCTCTCACAACAAGTAAAATTTGTGTGCTCTCTTTCTTTTACCCAAGGGTTTTAACTATCTCAATTGTAGTGGGTCCTGTCAGCATTAATTTTGTCCCACCACAGTTTTAGATGAAAGTTGATATTGTTGATTATGAGCCCAATCATGTCCATAGGATGGCATTCAAATCTAAGGATGAATTTACAAGTGGCACTTATTGTCTCAATAGATCATGTCCAACCAAATCGTGGGGTGTTTCCAAGATGGATGGTGTTCCAAGGTAGATATTCAATCTGAGCACGAGTTGTCCAAGGTTGTTTTCATTTCGAGCAAAGATAGTAGCACAAAAGAGTTGAGCTCTCATTCTAGCTATGAGGTGGCAACTATCCTGAGTCTCAGCCAAAATCGCTTTCATCAAAGCCTTTTAAGCCTCTTTCGGCCCCCCATGGTTCTAGAGCTTTGTCTAAGCCAAAGCTTTGTGTTAGAGTGAAACAAGATAATTTTTTATGATCATTGGTAAGGATATTAGGATCGAGGACATCCCAAACATGTTAGAAACTACTTTGGTAGGGATATTTTATGGTAAGATAGTGCAAAAGGCAACTCTTGTGGCATGGGTTTTAGACAATTAGATGCCAACCCTGCATTATATGTCAGTGGTCCATGAATTTGTTCGTAGTTGGTTTTGCTTTCAATTTTGGTTGAGGGGAGATTGTAATAAGATCAAGGAGACAAAATAGGCTTGGGGACCATCAAGCCTAATCCTGGAAACATGGTCAGTGGATTTTGATCCTACTCACAAACATATCTCGGTTCAACAACTTTGGGCTATATTGTCGATCCCTCCCTTTGTCTTATGGACAAAGCAGCCCCTTCACACAATTTACGAAAGCTTGGTAGAATTATTTCTATGAACCCTAATTGTTATGTTTTGATCGATAAACATTGGGTCTAGATTATAGTCAAAGTAGATATCAGGGAAGGTTTATTCAAGGCCATTGAATTGGTTTACAAGGAAAAAGTATAAACCCAAAAGATTGATTCTTGGAAAATCTCATTTCATTGTTTCAATTGTCACAAAGTTGGAGATGTTCAGACCCAATAATCAAAGTTGAAGGCTCCCATTTCAAGGAAAAAGAGAGTTTGGAGCCTATAACAGCCCTCGTTAAAAATCCATGTAATAAAGTTACTAAAGGCAAAATAAGACCAGGGTCATGGGACACGTATTCCAAGATGAATGTTGGGCAAAAACATAGTGATGAACATCACTTGTCATTAATAAGTGGCTATGAGACTTAGCAAAGGAAAAGAGGCAGCAATTGCCATTTTATTTATGAAATAATGGAAAATAGGAGAAAAGAAAGGTGAGAGATCACAAAATTGCATGTGAGGAAAATTGAAGGAAAATGAAGAAAATATAGGACTCAATAATAATAAAAGAACTTATGAGGATTAGTTCACAACCTTTTTGTCAATTTAGCTTGGAGCTATATTCTAGTCTCTCTCTCATACTCTTGCACACACACAAAGTTTTCTTGGAGTACTCTTAGAGGATTTTGGCATACTTTTGGATTTGGAGAACGAAGGTAAAGGAAAAGCAAGAAAGCACAAGCGAACAGCGGCATCAACAGCTACAACGAGTTTGCTTTGCAAGTACCAAGTTGCATGTATGATTTCCTTGCTACTCTTTACATGCATGGTATATGCATGTGGTTATTTGGTTATGATCTGTCATTGGCATGGAGGATTTCCTAGATTGACAGTGGTTTTGCCTAGCCTTGCCATTTCGTGGATAGCCATGGTATTGTGGCTTTTCCCATTTATTTTCTTATTGGTGTTCATGTTCCTTATGGTTGTGGGTTGAGTTATTAGTTCCTAGAGCCTTGGTCGGACAAATGCTTTGGAAGCTCTATAACAACTTGGATTCAGTTACTAGTCCAAGAAGCCTTGGTTGGAAAAACGTTATGGAATCCTTGGTGGATTGAGTTGCTAGTCCTGGAGCCTTGGTTGGACAAACCCTCTGGAGCCTTGTGGTAGTTGTGGATTCAGTTACTAGTCCTAGAGCCAAGTTGGAACAAACGCTCTAGATCCCTAGATAGCTTGGATAGAGACTAATCTGGTGATGGTTAGTAATGTTCGACCGTGAGGTGGAATCAGTGGTTGAGGGTTGAGGTGGTTTGGCCTCTGAAAGACCTAGTTTGGTTTTGCTTGGTTTATTCCACGAGATCCCACATTCATGCATGAAATATGGCATGGGGATGATTTGCTGAAAGAGAGATTTGGTTCAGCCCAATCTATGGTTGGGTGGTACGTGGAAGTCCTTGACATGGTTGGCTTTTGCATGTGTTAATAAGAGCTCCTTTCCTTTTGCATTTCATAAGTATTTATACTTGTTATTATGTGTCTTTGATGGTTGTTCTATCATTGTTATTATTTTGGTTATATGTTGGTTATAAGCGTGGTTTCATGACAGATTCTAGTTATGCCTCTTAACATGTTTTAATAGGTAAATGAGTGATTATTGAATGCATGACCTATTAGATGTTATTGCAACTATTGTGAGAGGGCATTATACCTTCTTGATGATTCTCAGATAAGTATCAAACCCCTTTGTTTAGATATGCATTTATAACCTGTGGATTACATGTTCACAATCTGTTTGACAAAATGCCTAGTATGTTCTAGTCAATCTAGGTCAAGTTCTAGGTTGAGATTGAATGTTTAGCTTTGTCAATGTGTCAATTATGATTCTCTGGTGAGCTTATTAAATTAATGAACAAATATGTATTTATAACCTACAGGTACTATGTACACAAAGTGTTTGTATAAATGAGTAATTTGGACCTCCAACTTCTATGGGTCATAGCTTTGGCATACAATCTTTGAGTGACTACCATAATACCTTGTTTCGAAGAACAATATGAGGAGGCCGAAACAAATAAATGAACCAAGTATGCACTTTTCCGATCTCTCTATTTTCCCAAAAAATGTTGTTTAGGCACTCAAAACAGCCTCGGAAGTTTAGAGCCCAATAAAACTACCAAAAATATAAAGTTTTGTTAAATTTAAGGAGACGAACCTAAAAAGAAATAGTGTTGGGTCAGGTTGGGCCAATAACAATGTTACCATGTCTCACTCAGTGGTTGTAGTCGGTTATGGACATATGGACCCAATTTTCCATAAGTGCATCTTGGCAATCAGGTCTCGCACAATAATTCTCGTCTTCATGTTTACCCTGGTGAGTAGGTTAAAGTGGGTAACTGTGGGGTGAGCGTGTTACAAAGTTGTATCATAGCTCCTAGGTTCAACACTTGGATTGGATGAGTGGAATGTGTTTGTCATGCATGCATGTTTGTTGTCTATGTGTTTGATATGTATGCATGGTGATGGTCATTGTTATAGTTGTGTTGTCATGTAGAAGTTGATGTTTTTGTTGGGATGATGGACATGTTGATTTCATTATACATATATATACATATGTTATGCTAATCTAGATTGAACTTGCAGATGAGATAGCCTCCCCTAAACTTCATTGGGGTACGTTTGATTATGTTTATGTTTGGTTTTTTGACATAGTATGCTTGCAGGAAGTAAATGATCAAATATGACAAGCAAAATGGTGAACTATAGTTCACGTGACTTTCCCTACGGATTAGATGAGCAACATGATAATGAGTACTCCCCTCACATAACAGATACATTGAGAAGTTTGAAGGCATAGATAAGAAGTTGTAAAGAAGATAACGATAGGATCATTCAGTCATAGGAAAGACTTGTTAAGGCACAAGAGAAACAAGCAGAAGTTAATGCAGTCATGCTTCAGAGTTTATCAAATTTGCAAAGATAGGGACCACTTAGGATCAATCATGGACTAGAGGAAATGACCAATGGGGCATATGGCAGTAGGTATGGATCAGGACATAGGTTGGATAGAGAGGATATAGTCAGAGATGGCAGATTTCTAGATACACGTGATCAGAGGGGTAGTGATCATGGGTTCTATCCTAGTTATGGTTTAGAGAGACAGTATGGTCATCACCGTCACCATTTGTATAGGAGGAGTGAGAAGAAATATTTGCCAAAAGAGTTAAAGAAAGTAAAGCCACCTATAATTGGTGGAGAAATTAAGAAGTCACAGGATGCAAAAGCTTGGCTTCTTGGGATGAATAAGTTCTTTAGATTGCATGAATATTCAGGAAACATGAAAGTCGTGATAACTACTTTCAGTCTTAAAGGTAAAGCAAACATTTGGTGGGAAGACGTGAAGAATGTCAGAGGCATTCGAGAAGAGGAGTTGACTTGGAGTGAGTTTGAAAGACTTTCCAGGAAAAAGTATCTATTTGAGAGATATTATGATGACAGGGCAAAGGAGTTATATGAGTTAAAGATGGGATTTATAACCGATGAGGAGTATACTAGCAGATGCTTGGAGTTGTTGAAATATGTGTCTTATCTTAAGGATGATAAAGTGAAGATTCAAAGATTCATTAGTGGGTTGTCGGTAGCGTTCAAAGACATGATTGAGTTTGGTGAGCCTAGATCACTCTAGGAAGCCATCAGAAAGTTGAAACATTGTGATGAGCAATCAAAGCACGAGTCTGAATCTAAACAAAATTAGAAAGGTAATGAAAAGACTAAAGGAAATTGGGATAAGAAGCGAGGAAGACTAAGTGACATAGGTAACAAAGAGAATGCTGTATCACACAAGAAGTTCTATGAATTTCAGTCTAAGGAGCAGAACAAGAGTGATGGTAGGAAGCCTTTACAGTGTTGGACTTGTGGCAAGGATCATCGCAGGAGAGATTACCCACATCATAATGGTGGCAAACCACAGATTTACAGTGCTCATGAGTTACAAATAATGGTGGATGTTGGACAAAGTATTCCTCAGATTTATCCAACGTTGTATGATAGAGAGGCGATCATCAGGCATCTATTATCGAGATGGATGGTAAGCTTTGTGATCGAGTTGTTTCTATTTTGATTGAACTTAGATCTAATTATAGTTATGTTAATCCTAACTTGGTGGATAAGTGTGGTTTGAATAAAGAAGTGCATGCAGAGTCTTGGTTAGTGCAATTGGCTCCAGGTACTAAGAAAAGAGTTCATCATTGGGTGAGAGCTCGTGCATTTGAGTTGAATGGTAATGGTAATGGTACTCTCCCACTGCATCGAATCACTCGAGAGTTTCTGTCATGGGGCTACTATGATAGAGAACTAAATTATCCACCCCCTATCAAAGACAAATTCTCCAACCCAAGATGTCCCAAGTGATCTCTTCCTCCTCTTCTTAAAAACTTCATAGATAGATCTTCAAGTCTCTAGAAGCATCTTTTTTTTTTTAGATGTGGTTCACGGTCACTGAGTGGTCGTTACATCCACGGTAAATATCGGGGCAGTTCCACCTGAAGGGATCTGCTCGTCGGCCAATCTTAACAGGCCTAACCCCAAGGGCTTCGAGGAGATTTGACCCCGTGACCTCCCAACTGGGAAAGTGCTTAGCAACGGGAACTCGACCATTTGAGCTATCCCTTGGGGCTTTCTCTAGAAGCATCTTATTTTGATTATTTTAATATTATTCCAGAAACTCCCTTTTGACTCTATTTAAGTGACTTTTAATTTTATTTTATTTCACTAATTCATTTTTGGCCATTTTTCCTTCAATTAATTATTTTCCCCTCTTTTAATTTAATTAAGTGACTAATTAAAGTAATTTCTAACCTGGGAAAATGGTCAACCGCCCACCATACTTTATCTGGCCATTGGAAGTCACTTCTAAGCATCTCATCCTATAGATCTTCTTGTTTCCAATGAGCTAGTACACTAAGGTATTTCATCAAATATTCCTCTTGGAATGCCACCTCAAGCGTAATTAATCAAGTCAGGCAAAAAATAACTATGTTTTTTTGAAAATTGTCGGAATGTAATGGAAAGAAAAACAAACTATGTGAATGATGCTATACACCAAGTGAATACCATTAGATCCCATAAAAATCTTTCAAAACTCCTTCAAAACCCTGATGACATAATCTTGCCCCCTCAACCAACCATCACATACCTTGGAAACCCATCATAACTATATTATAAAAGAAAATAAAAATAAAAATATAACAATTACAATATCAAATCAAATATTAACAATTACAAATTTGAGTTCGGCTATGAACTCCCCATCAATATCTCAAATTTGTTTGTTTTTTGTTTTTTAATTTATTATCATTATTTTAAATCAATAAATTATAACCTATTATTCATAAAAAAAAATAAAAATCAATCAACATATAAACTTTTCTTCACAGTGAATAATAAAACATCCTTCTCAATCCATCGAAAATGAAAATAATCCATGAATTAAAAAATGAAAATAATCAATTTAGCTATTATGGCGCATGGGTCGCACTATCCTCACCTAAACTTATTATTCCTGCCGTGGCAGGATATTACACATTCACAAATGCGTTGACAAATTTATTTTTTTTACTTCAACCAAAGAATTAAAACAACATAGGTAATGTTAACATTATAACCAAAAATAAATTATTATATTGGATTATTTTAAATTTAGTTTTTTAAATTGTGATTTGTTGTCTCAACCCTCCTCTTATTATTATGTCATGATGGCATATTTGTATTTCGTTGGGTACGGTTGGATCCAACATTCATAACCATGTGGATCCCAATGGAAAAAACTGTGATCGTATCCCAAATGAAACTACCCAATATTGGCACGAATTCCACATTTTTGAGCATTGCAGGGTAAACCACAAAAACTCTCTGAACATTAAATACCGAGGCGAGTTCAAAATCTACACTAACTTCAAATGTTTTCGGATAAGTAGGAAGTTTAACCAAATCTTTTCCGATAATTATGAAGTTTAAGACATGTTAAAGTTCCAAAATTATTTGTATAATTAAATTTATTTCTAAACTTTAGAAGACTGCTCTAATTTGATTTTCTTTATTAGTACTATAGTAAAGCTTAGATTGTGTATGATTAATGTTATTAAGGATTAATAATATTAGTTTTTTTTACAAATGCGTTTTTGTAGGACCGTACAACCACATAATTTAATGTATAAAGTGGCCATCTTGGGGAGGGAAGTTTAGAGGCCAGCTGTTGCTTCGTGAGTGAGAATCGTTAACTAGTCTTGTGAATGAAAGTCATCGTTTCAAATATACTAAATATTTATTAATCTATGTTGAAACCACACAACGTTCAACGTTCACTGAAATCACAAGACTACATAAGCATTCACACAAAGCAAATTCCCTCCAAATTCAATGCACCCGTTGATTTTAAAATAAAAAATAAAAGAGTCAACAAGGCTCTATCTACCCAGAATTAGAATAAAATAAAAGTGTCATCCAGACAAAGAGTCAAAAAAATCTTCATCCACTCGAAGGCCAAAAAATATGCCTATCCAAAAAATAAATAACATTCCATTTTTCCTATTGATATAAATTATTATTTGTTTTTACTAAAACAATTTCAGTTTTTTCAATAATTTAACACTATATTTTTTCAATAATTTAATATTATAAATTTATTTTTATTATTTTTTATTATAATTTAAAATTATTATAGATTAAATTTTTCTTATTTATTTATTAATATTTAAAATTATTGATAATCAAAACAATTTTATTTTGTAATTATTATTTTAGATGCATTCTCCCCACATCATTACCATTATCCACTATTATCCAGAAAAACCAGTTTGGCCTCCAGA
This sequence comes from Pinus taeda, assembly GCA_000404065.3. Taxonomy (NCBI): domain Eukaryota; kingdom Viridiplantae; phylum Streptophyta; class Pinopsida; order Pinales; family Pinaceae; genus Pinus; species Pinus taeda. Next base: position 277,991 of record APFE030793672.1, read on the forward strand.
TTTAATGTTTGAAAAAGCCTTCGATCTCTCACCGACATTTAAATCAGAAACCACGGACATGAAATTGGGGCAACAAGAATTATGCTCCAAATTTTGCGGCCTACCGTTAGTCGCACGTTCCCTGAGATAAAATAAAATTTCACACTCAAAAAATACGATATTTAGCATCCTTTGCACATGTTTTCAGAATTTAATAGAATTTATAATTTTTAGTCTTGAAATAGTTAAATGCTTGATATTATAGATTAATTTCAATATTATTTTTAATTAAAACAATGATAAATTTAGTTAATATAGTAGTAGATTAGACTCAAAATCTGTTAATGGGAATCTTACCAACTTGATATAATTCCTACTAAATTGTCACAAAATGAAATATTGTGATTCAAAAATTATAGATGGGAAAAAAAATCTTTTAAATATATTTAATTGTGGGCAAAATTACTATTATGCATCATTTAAATTACATTTTAAAAAATTTCCCCAAATTCTTTTATTGAATGCAATGTTTCACTTTGAAATATATGGAAGTATGATTTAAATTATATTTTAAATAATTTCACTAAATTGTCTTAATGAATAAAACGTTCCACTTTAAAAAATATGGAGGTAATTAAATATTATTTTACATTGCTTAGATTACATAATTTTTAATCTAGATTTTAGCATTTTTTCAAAGTTGATGAGATAATGGTTAGTTAAATTATTATTTCATATTGTTTAAATGATATTTTTAATAGCAAGCCTTGTCAAATACTCTATTCATTTTGAAAGGTCATAAGGTAATTAATGCAAATATAAATTTTTTTTGTATCTTTTTTACAATACATTGGAATCTAGTTATGTAAGTGATGATGAAATTGTACTAGTCAATTTTGCTTAAAATGAAATAAAAATTAATATCTTAAAATAAAAAATTCACATTTTTATTAAAAATTATATCACCTAAAACTAATGTTGTATTTGTGCGTTTCTTACAGAAAGCATTACAGCATGAACATTTTCTTAATTTATTAGTTCTGTTATTGTGCTTGATACAAATCTCTTCTTGGTATATTAGTATATATTTGTGATGTTTGCATATTTGAATGTATTCGAGCAAATGTAATATTGTGTAAAAATAGAATTTGATGAGAATATATATATATATATATAGAGAGAGAGAGAGAGAGAGAGAGAGAGAGAGAGGGGTCAAAATTCAATAATTAAGCTAAGCAGCAGGAAATGCTAGCTATGCAACCTTGTTTTTTACAAGGTGCTAAGCATTAATTAAAACTCTAGTACAAATGGTCCAAACCCATGATTCTTGAGGATAGATAAGGCCATTAAATTCAAACGTACTCAAATGTCATTGTTGTTTATTGCAAACATGATAATATTTTTTTAAGTAATAAATATAATGTATTTATTTTATTTATATACTTAATCGATATAGGAAATATTTTTTAATAAAAAACATTATATTTTATATAAATATATATATTTAGATTTTTGAAAAATTATTGAAATTTTAAAACTTAATATAATATATTATATATATATATATATATATATATATATATATATAGATATATATATATATATATATTAATTTATTGCCTATTAATTTATGAGGTTTTTGATAGATGACCGGGTGTTTTGTTAAGGTATTTGATGTAAAATCATTAATTCAATTTCCAACTCGGATCGCAGTGATATGTTAGACATGATGAAAATCCCACCAAAAAAAAATATTGCATATTAAACTACCTGCTACTTTTTGCAAACTTTGATTTTCAAGTTGAGCACATTAAAGGTGAAGAAAACAGTCTCCTTGATTTTCTCAGTAGGGAATATATTAAAGCACGAGAACATGTCATGATGATAGTCACTGAGTGGGACCAGAACCAAAGACAGGAGGTACTAAGGACTATCCCAGATAATCAAGACTGGGAAGAATATAAAAGAAACTGGAAACCCACTTGGCAACTCAATACGATAGTATTGGATGCCAACTTGCAACCTCACATTGACATCCAACACTTTGTGCCAGAAAGAAAAGTGTACCCTAAAGGAAGCAAGTGGATTCATGATATGATTTATGATAAAGCACAGAGAGATGTCGATATCGCACAACAAGCTTTGGAAGAGAATTTTCATGATATCACTACCATCTGGTACCATGGGGGACCCAGCACGGCATACATGAAAGATTCATCTGCATCTATAGAACAAGAGATCTCTGGAATGAGCCAGGACATTTTCGAACTCAGCCTGCTGCTCGATGGCCAAGAAATGACCCAAAAATAATTTTTCCGGACACTGTGTACAATTTTGTAGATTACAAACAGCTTTGGTGGGACTTCCTCAATGTCGATGAAAAAGTAGGAACACATTACACAAAGCTGAAGTTTAGCACAGTTGGCCACTACCAGGGATACCAACAATGCAAATGGTTCAGAGATTGGTGGAGCAATTATGGTGTTAGCAGAACTACAATGGATCCAGTATGGCATGAGCAATATTACAAAAGTCATTGTAATTTATGTATTGAACAACATCTTGAAGAATGCTTTCACCCTATCTACAAAACTGTTAAAGATATGACAGAAGGTGAATGGTCACCATCTAATAATATAAACTACTCACTCGAAGAATACATGAGAGAACATTTAGAGTGGCTAGTTTTAACTAAAGTAAAATATCAGATTGTTTTGGGAAAACCTGTGATTGTTCGCAGGATATATACAAAAGCTTGGGATGAACAACTGTATAAGAGAACTAGATTCCCTGAACTAACATTATTCTAACGGTTCACATGGGCTTTCCATTAAAAGCATCCATAGTGTAATAATGAGAACCAGTCACAAGGGCTTAATTGTGATCAGATTTCCCGTGGGCTTTGCTGTACTAAAGCTTCCACTGTGTAAATAATTCATGCACTATATTTTCCCGTGGGCTTTTGATATATGAAAAGCATCCACTTTGTTTTGTCAGTATTATATTTCTCGTGGGCTTTGATAAAAAAGTATCCACCTTGTTCAGTCGGAATCACTTTCCGTAAGATTTACTTTTCTGGAACGGAATCTTTGTGCGGATGTCGCTCTAGCGTTACCCGAAAGCAATGATTCCATCCACGCTTCGGTCAGTCCACTGACAGCCTATAGTAATGCGTGTCCCCTCTCATTTCCTATATAATGAGGGTAAGGCTCATTGTTGAGGCATTCAGAGTCAAATCAAGTCCTAAAGAGTCATTGAGCCGAGAGTCTCTCCTGCTCTGCAACTGCGGACATTCAGTCTGATCTGCTTGCATCACGAGAAGAACTCAAGTCCTTAGGTGATTTGGGAGCCTGCGCATCAGTGTGCTCAGCACTGGTGAGAACCTAAAGTGGCTGAATCATTTAGAAGTCTTTTGAGTCTATATATGAGTCCAGTCATATTCTAAGGCAGAACCTATCTTTCGCCAGGTAGCCTTCGGTATTGCTTGTTCGTTGCTAACGACATAAAGTCCGATAAATGTGAAGATAGTCAATCTCTGATAAGGAATCTCTCTCTCTAAATTTTCCAAATTCCATTCTGAAATAATATGAGTATACCATTCCGCATTTGAATACCTTGCGCATTTATATTGTCTGTTGTGGTAGTAGTTGTATTTGAGCTTTCATCCGAAGTTCGCAGGAAGTTCGTTAGAAGTTCGCCAAAGGAAGTAAGGGACACCAAGGCCGCTATTAGGCGTGGAAGCCATTGTTAAGGTCATGAGAGCGAGAAATTTCTGAGTAGGTTCACGCTGAGTTCACTACTGGTTCACCAGGAGTTAGCTATGAAAGATGCAACAAGTAGCAAGCTTGTGATAGAAGCCCCTGCTTAAAATTGTTCTGAGTAGGTTCAGGCTGAGTTCACTACTGGTTCACCAGGAGTTGGATATCAAAGACGCAGCAAGTAGCAATCTTGTGACAGAAGCCCCTGCTTAAAATTGGTATTAGAGCCAGTAACGTCTGGTTCAGAAGGTCGGTATTCTAAATCTTAAACTCATAAAGAATGGATTCATTCCGGAAATCAGTTTCTTTCCGTGAATTAGAAGAGAGAGAATCTAAGGCTGAAGAAAATCCTTTAAGAGATATGTTTGATTCAAGTTCCAGTCGTGTCCTAAATAGTGCTGAACTTGAGTATGAAGAATCTCAGCCTTCTGCGCGTTGGGAACTACCTGTTATAGCTCCCTCAAAAGTATATAATGATATTTATATATTCCATTTAAAAGTTGCCACTAGGATTAGCATTAAAGAGTCTGTGAGTCAAATCCAAGAAAACTTTGATAATATATAGTCCATTTCTTTGTTAAATCCTAAAGAGTTATAGGCAGAAGCCAAACGACTAAAAACAAATTATCTGCATTTAGGATGCATAAGAGTAGGAGTCAACCCTTTAACACACCAAGGGTTAAATACTTATGTGTTAGCCATTGTTCGGGATTTGACACACAATAAGTATATTGATTCCTTAATTGGCGGAATTGTTTCTCCGTTGTCTCATGGCCCAGTCTATTTTGACTGTTTCCCAAATTTCTCTATCTATACATTTGATGAAACCATTGACCAGATCCTACAACTTTAGATCAAAACAATTGGTTTCGATATGCATAAAAAGAGAAATAATATTGTCATACAAATCAAAGGTTTTTTTTCGCCATACTAATACTTTATGGCCAGCCATCCACCATACTCCCAGTCGTGATTCCAAGTCTAGTGTTTTTGTTCTGACTGATCCCAAAAATCGGAAAATAGAGCACCAAACTATCAGATGGGAAGACTTGACATTCCCTGAGCACTGGGTAATAAATAATCCCAAGCCTCTTCTGCCAAAGAAGATCACCTCAGCTGATATCACAGAGAATTTATCTTCTGCAATCATATCCTTTCCCAGAAGATCCACTATTGACCACCGAGGTATTGAGATCGCCTATAAAAAGTCTAAATATTACAGAGACCCCTCTACTATAGATACTGCTTGTTCCAATTCATCTTCCTCTTGTAAACATATTTCTTTATTTGAACTTGCACAACTTGTAAATTTTTCCTCCTTAGAAGTCAAATGTCCAGAGTGCCAAGAAAGTATCAATCTACTTACGCTTGCCGAAACTGCAATCCGTGCCAACCATAATCCCAGATCTGGCATAGCTCTTCCTTCGACATCTGTTAATCCATGCCGAAATCCCAAATGCTCAGACATTCCTTTTCCTCACGAGCAGGATGTTGATCATGTACTTATGATGCATGAGATTGTTACATTGGAAGGAGAAGACCCAAGGCTAACTGAGATGATGTGTCTTATGTGACATGCTAAGCCTAAATATGGTTTAGGGTTCCTTGAGCAAGCAAATGGCCTCATACCAGAATGTAGATTTCACCTAATCCCTGATGACTGCAAAAAACCTGCTCTAATGGAGATGCACAAATTCTTTTCTCTTATGGATGGATGCCTGAAGTCTGAAATCAGTGCAAAATGGATGAAAGCAATGCTTAATTGGGATTTGTCTACCAATCCCCAGGCAGAAGAATTTGATAGAAATTATACTCCCAAAGAGAAAAAATAATTGGCTGAAGAATGGAAACATTTTATGGAAGTGAATAATACATGGATATCTTTTTATTCTTGGAAAGATAATATTTCTCCATTAAATGTTTTTACTGGTTCTATATCAATCACTTCAGCAAATAAACATGCTTGGATTGCATTAGACGATAGTAAAGTTGAAACTCCTTCAACATTTCCTCCCTTCAAAGGAATTGTTATAGGAGAAAACCAGAATGCCCATCCCACTTGTGCAGAAAGATGACAATGCCTTAGGCATTGATGGAAGAATACAAAAGGCCAGTGAACAGTTGAATTGGACAAATACTGCAATAAAAGGCCGAGAAATAAATACAGCCAAATCAGCAGAAGTCAGAGAACAGATTGATATTGTTCAAGTATCAATTAATGATGTAAATAGATGTTTGAATAATGTACAATATGATTCTTCAGTTATTCGTTCATATGCTAAAGAATCTTTGTCAAAATTTGAAGGAGTAAAAGAAAAATTAGTTGATCATTTAGATACAACTAAAAGTCTTATTTCTGGTCTAACAAGCAAAATGGAGAAAATGAATCTGTCAAAAACAAAAAGACCAGTTCCTAACTCCTTTCTTGTCAAAAGAAGTATAAAGATTCAGGATCCTGTTAAGCCTGTCAACAGGTTTCCAGCACTATTCCCCAAGGAAGTAGCCACATCTTCAAAATTTGAGGCTACAGAAAAAGTAACCATTGCATCCTTATTCAAGGATGAAGAAGAAAAGGAATAGAAAGATCTTGATACATAGATCTTTCCCATTTATGAACCTCTTGAGCATAGGTTCAGCGAGTATCCAGCAACTGATATTGAAGGAAAAGGTAAACTTCCTGAAGCCCATACCTCTTTCCCAGAGTCCCACAGAGAGTGGAACATTGACAACATGAGTGTTGGTCAAATCAGGCAAATGATTGATATGATGTATACAGAATATAAGCTTGTGTGTCTAAGGGGAAAAAGTGAGATTGATGCTTGCAGGACTATCATTCAGTGTTTTATAGGAACACTCCTCAGGTCGTGGGAGATAGAGTCATCTCCAAAGCTTATTGCAAAAATGGAAGAAGAAGTATTGAAAGATGAAAATGGAGATGTCATACATAATCCTAATGGCACTACTACCAGCAATATGATAGGAGCATTGACATCAATGATCCTAGATCATTGGTGTGGTAGCAAAACAGAAATTGCAGATAAAAATGAAGTTATTCTTATGAATATGAAGTGCCATAAAATGTCCCAGTTTGAAGACTTCCACAGAGATTGGATGCAGAGAATTTATGAAGTCAAAGATTCAAAGAACTTGTTGTGGAAACAAGTTTACCTTGCAGCCATGCCATCCAGGTTCGTAGACTACATCCGACTACAAGAAGTCTTCCAATTACCTTTTGAGTCTTATACATGGGGAGAAATTTATGCCCATATTACAAAGACACTGGTAAGTCTTTGTACCAGCTCAAAAGTCAATAAATCTCTGGAAAAACTTTCCAGAATACCAGATAAGAAGTCCATTTGCAGTAAGTATGGACTGACAGTAGATGATCCTTTGGTGAAGAAGAGAAAAGTGAAGAAAACAGCAAAAAGAGAATTCAAAGAAGCATTTTACAAAAACCGTAGAAATTATCCAAAAGATAGAAGGAAATATCCTAAGCAAACCCGAGGCCAAACCTCTAGAAGAAAAAAAAGGATATTATAAATATGTTCCAAAAACACATTATTACAACCCTTCAGATATTCATCTGCATTCTGCAAAACAAGAGAAATGGAATAAGCTTACTTGTTGGCTATTTGGACAAAATGGACATACTTCTTCCAGATGTCCAGAAGGTGAAGCTTCAATGAAAAACAGAGACAAGAAATCAGAAGCTTTTGTTCAGAAAGGGAAACAAGTCGAGTAGGAAGGAAGAGGACCAATGTAGTGCATGAAATGTGGTTCTCACACACATAAGACAGAAGGCTGCCCCAATGTTGTGATCAAAGAACTAGCTCAGCAGCTCCAGATTGAAGAATTGTCTTATGATTCTTTCAGTTCTTCTGCAGAAGAACTACAAGCTCATATAGAGCAATATTCGGATTATGATTCTTCAAAGTGTTTATGTTCTAAATCAGAAGAATGTGCCTGTCAAGTTCACTATGATTCTGATTCATAATACTATAGTGAATCTAGTGAAGAAGGGAAAAACTCAAGCCCCAAAAATAAAAAGTTCTCATGGCCGTTACTGAAGAAGATGAATTGAAGGTTCTATCCCAGATACGAGCCATGGAGGATGGAGAAATGAAAAACCTCTTGATTGAAGCATTTATGGATCAGCGAAAATCCAGCACTTCAAAGAATTCAGGTAAGAAGTCTTTATTTATTGATGCTTCATATGAAAGAAACACAAAATTATTTCAAAAGCATCAACAAAAACCTAATAGAGTGAGATCACTTACTCTAGGAGAAGTGAGTCGTGAGATTCACAATCTCAAAACATAAATTTCTGCAATGAAATCTCATATTGCAGAATTGAAGAAAGGAAAACAAGTGGCCAAAGAAGAAGCAGAAAATGATCAACCATGGGATACTGCTCAATATAGCAGTAATCAAGAAGTTCAAGTTGCTGAAGGAATTAAAGATCCTAACTTTGGTTTAAAGAGATGAGACTTTTAACTATCTCTTATCAGCAACATCATGTCAAAATTGACCTCTGTATCAAAGGAGAAAAGTTTGAAATGATTGCGCTCATTGATTCAGGCACAGATATAAATATTCTCAATATAAAGACTATTCCAGCTAAATATTGGTTGCTGCAGAAAGAAGAGTGGTAGGATTGGGTAACAAAAAGCTTCTATACGAAATACCCAAAGCTTCTCTCTGTTTTGAAAAGCATTGTATTAATCTGAAATTTGCAGTTGCAGACATTCCAGTTGATTGCATCCTTGGAAATGTCTTTTTGGTAGCAGTAGAACCTCATCATTCACTTAGGCTCAAAGGAGGAAAAGCTGGCTATTTCATATCAGTTCCCGCATCCAAAGGGACAAGAAAGAGGATTGAGTTACCATACATTTCAAATCCAAGAATTTCCACAATGGTCCAAACTGTGCAAAATTTGCACAGAGCAGAAACAAGATTGTCAGATCTGAAAGATCTGAAGACTACACTCAGAATAGAAGAACAGCTCAAACTTCCCCAAGTAAGAAGGAAAAATTGAACAAGAATGCTGCTCTGAAGAACCCAATGCTTTTTGGCATAGAAAGCAGCATACAATTGAGCTCCCTTACAAGGAAGGATATGCTGGTAAGCCTTGTAAGATCCGAGCTATTCCTATGAGTAAAGAGTATAGAGATCTCTGTGAAAAAGAGATTCAACAGCTCCTTAACAGAAAATTGATTAGAGAATCAGACAGTCCTTGGAACTGTTATGGGTTCTATGTGAACAAGAGAGCTAAAAAGATTAGAGGTATCCCAAGATTAGTAATTAATTATAAGCCTTTGAACTCAATGTTAGCATATGATACCTATCCCATACCCCATAAAGGAGAATTAATTAGAAGGATAGCAGGAGCTAAGATTTTTTCTAAGTTTGATCTGAAGGCAGGATTTTGGCAAGTTTCCATCACAGAAAAAGATAAATTCAAGACTACTTTCAGCATACCAGCATGCCACTACAAGTGGAATGTGATGCCTTTTGGGCTAAAGAATGCGCAAGCAAAATTCCAAAAGGTAATGGACAATATTTTTATGCCATATTTTGACTGGCTTATTGTATATATAGATGATGTGTTGATATTCTCTAAAAGCATTCAGGATCATCTCAAGCATGTAAATATCTTTAAGAATTTAGTTAAGCATAATGGTCTAGTGCTTAGTAAGAAAAAGATAGAGGTTTTTCAAACCACTATCAAATTTCTAGGACACACAATCTGTAATGGGTAGATTTCACTGCAAAAACATGCATTACAATTTGCAGATAAATTTCCTGATGTCATAACAGATTAGAACCAGCTGCAAAGGTTCTTAGGCTACCTTAATTATGTCAGTAACTTCTATTAGGATTGTGTAAGCGACAGAAGGATATTGAATAAAAGATTGAAGAAAAATCCTCCAGATTGGACAGATGTCCATACAAAAGCAGTGCGGAAAATTAACGCTAAGGTAAAATCTTTGCCTATTTTATATGTTGTTGATGATCTTGCATTTAAGGTTGTAGAATCAGATGCAAGCAATGTTGGATGGGGAGGTATTTTAAAGCAGAAAGTTGGAGATGATGAACAAATTGTTCAATTTGCATATGGAGTATGGAATCCAGCTGAACAGAATTACTCCACAATAGAAAAAGAAGTCAAGGCAGCATGGAACTATATCAATAAGTTTGAGGTATATCTCATTAATAAACCTTTTTTACTCAAAACTGATGCATCAACTTTATAGAAAGTATTGACGAAAGACATCAAGAAAGCCGGAGAAGCAAAATTTGCCAGGTGGCAAGCACTTTTTGCAAACTTTGATTTTCAAGTTGAGCACATTAAAGGTAAAGAAAATAGCCTCCCTGTTTTTCTCATCAGGGAATATATTGAAGCACGAGAACATTTCATGATGATAGTCACTGAGTGGGACCAGAACCAAAGATAGGAGGTACTAAGGACTATCCCAGATAATCAAGACTGGGAAGAATATAAAAGAAACTGGAAACCCACTTGGCAACTCAGAAATACGAAAGTATTGGACGCCAACTTGCAGCCTCACACTAACATCCAACACTTTGTGCCAGAAAGAAAAGTGTACCCTAAAGGAAGCAAGTGGATTCATGATATGATTTATGATAAAGCACAGAGAGCTGTCAATATCGCACAACGAGCTTTGGAAGAGAATTTTCACGATATTGCTACCATCTGGTACCATGGGGGACCCAGCACGGGTATACATGAAAGATTCATCTGCATCTATAGGACAAGAGATCTCTGGAATGAGCCAGGACATTTTCGAACTCAACTTGCTGCTCAATGGCTAAGAAATGACCCAAAAATTATTTTTCCGGACACTGTGTACAATTTTGTAGATTACAAACAGCTTTGGTGGGACTTCCTCAATGTCGATGACAAAGTAGGAACACATTACACAAAGCTGAAGTTTAGCACAGTTGGCCACTACCAGGGATACCAGCAATGCAAATGGTTCAGAGATTGGTGGAGTGATTATGGTGTTAGCAGAACTACATTGGATCCAGTATGGCATGAGCAATATTGCAAAAGCCATTGTAATTTATGTATTGAACAACATCTTGAAGAATGCTTTCACCCTATCTACAAAACTGTTAAAGATATGACATAAGGTGAATGGTCACCATCTCATAATATAAACTACTCACTCGAAGAATACATGAGAGAATATTTAGAGTGGCTAGTTTTAACTAAAGTAAAATATCAGATTTTTTTGGGAAAACCTATGATTGTCCGCAGGATATATACAAAAGCTTGGGATGAACAACTGTATAAGAGAACTAGATTCCCTGAACTAACAATATTCTGATGGTTCACATGGGCTTTTCGTTAAAAACATCCATAGTGTAATAATGAGAACCAGTCACAAGGGCTTAATTGTGATCAGATTTCCCGTGGGATTTGCTGTACTAAAGCTTCCACTATGTAAATAATTCATGCACTATATTTTCCCGTGGGTTTTTGATATACAAAAAGCATCCACTTTGTTTTGTCAGTATTATATTTCTCGTGGGCTTTGATAAAAAGTATCCACCTTGTTTTGTCGGAATCACTTTCCGTAAGATTTACTTTTCAGGAATGGAATCTTTGTGCGGATGTCGCTCTGGCATTACTCGAAAGAAATGATTCCATCAACCCTTCGGTCAGTCCACTGATAGTCTAAAGTAATGCTTATCCCCTCTCATTTCTTATATAATGAGGGTAAGGCTCATTGTTGAGGCATTCAGAGTCAGATCAAGTCCTAAAGAGTCATTGAGTCGAGAGTCTCTCTTGCTCTACAATTGCGGACATTCAGTCTGATCTGCTTACATCACGAGAAGAACTCAAGTCCTTAGGTGACTTGGGAGCCTGCGCATCAATGTGCTCGGCACTAGTGAGAACCTAAAGTGGCCGAATCATTTAGAAGTCTTTTGAGTTTGTATATGAGTCCAGTCATATTCTGAGGTAGAGCTTATCTTTCGCCAGGTAGCCTTCAATATTGCTTGTTCCTTGCGAACGGCATAAAGTCCGATAAATACGAAGATAGTTAATCTCTGATAAGGAATCTCTCTCTCTAAATTTTCCAAATTCCATTATGAAATAATATGAGTATACCATTCCGCATTTGAATACCTTGCGCATTTATATTATCTGCTGTGGTAGTAGTTGTCTTTGAGCTTTCATCCGAAGTTCGCAAGAAGTTCGCCAAAGGAAATAAGGGACGCTAAGGCTGCTGTTAAGCGTGGAAGCCGTTGTTAAGGCCGTGAGAGCGAGAAAGTTCTGAGTAGGTTCATGCTGAGTTCACTATTGGTTCACCAGGATTTGGCTATTAAAGACGCAACAAGTAGCAAGCTTGTGACATTTCCTAATACTAATTTTAAGCAGGGGCTTCTATCACAAGCTTGCTACTTGCTGCGTCTTTGATAGTCAACTCATGGTGAACCAGTAGTGAACTCAGCGTGAACCTACTCAGAACTTTCTCATTCTCACGGCCTTAACAACGGCTTCCACACCTAACAACGGCCTTGGCGTCCCTTAGTCCCTTTGGCGAACTTCTGATGAACTTCTTGCGAACTTCGAATGAAAGCTCAAAGACAACTACTACCACAACATAAAATATAAATGTGTAAGGTATTCCAATGCGGAATGGTATACTCATATTATTTCAGAATGGAATTTGGAAAATTTACAGAGAGAGATTCCTTATCAGAGATTGACTATCTTCGCATTTATCGGACTTTATGCCATTTGCAAGGAATAAGCAATACCGAAGGCTACCTGGCGAAAGATAGGCTCTGCCTCAGAATATGACTAGACTCATATACAGACTCAAAAGACTTCTAAATGATTCGGCCACTTTAGGTTCTCACCAGTGCTTAGCACATTGATGCGTAGGCTCCCAAATCACCTAAGGACTTGAGTTTTTCTCGTGATGCAAGCAGATCAGACTGAATGTCCATAGTTGTAGAGCAGGAGAGACTCTCGACTCAATGACTCTTTAGGACTTGATCTGACTCTGAATGCCTCAACAATGAGCCTTACCTTCATTATATAGGAAATGATAGGGGACAAACATTACTGTAGGCTGTCAGTGGACTACCCGAAGGGTGGATGGAATCATTGCTTTCGGGTAACGCTAGAGCGACATCCGCACAAAGATTCCATTTCGGAATAGTAAATCTTACGGAAAGTGATTCGAACAGAACCAGGTGGATGCTTTTTATTAAAGCCCACGAGAAATGTAATACTGACAAAACAAAGTGGATGCTTTTCGTATATCAAAATCCCACGGGAAAATATAGTGCATGAATTATTTACACAGTGGAAGCTTTAGTACAACAAAGCCCACGGGAAATCTGATCATAATTAAGCCCTTGTGACCGGTTCTCATTATTACACTATGGATGCTTTTAACGGAAAGCCCATGTGAATCGTCAAAATATTGTTAGTTTAAGGAATCTAGTTCTCTTATACAGTTATTCATCCCAGACTTTTGTATATATCTTGCGGACAATCATAGGTTTTCCCAAAACAATCTGATATTTTACTTTAGTTAAAACTAGCCACTCTAAATGTTCTCTCATGTATTCTTCGAGTGAGTAGTTTATATTATGAGGTGGTGACCATTCACCTTCTGTCATATCTTTAATAGTTTTGTAGATAGGGTGAAAGCATTCTTCAAGATGTTGTTCAATACAAAAATTACAATGGCTTTTTCAATATTGCTCATGCCATACTGGATCCATTGCAGTTCTGCTAACACCATATTCACTCCACCAATCTCTGAACCATTTGCATTGCTGGTATCCCTGGTAGTGGCCAACTGTGCTGAACTTCAGCTTTGCGTAATGTGTTCTTACTTTGTCATCGACATTGAGGAAGTCCCATCAAAGCTGTTTGTAATCTGCAAAATTGTACACAGTGTCTGGAAAAATATTTTTTGGGTCACCCATGACCTGAGGAGTGTTCCTGTAAAACACTGAATGATAGTCCTGCAAGCATCAATCTCACTTTTTCCCCTCAGGCACATAAGCTTATATTCTGTATACATCATATCAATCATTTGCCTGATTTGACCAACACTCATGTTGTCAATGTTCCACTCTCTATGGGACTCTGGGAAAAAGGTATGCGCTTCAGGAAGTTTACCTTTTCCTGGTGTATATATATGGATGGATAGAAAAAAATCATTTTTTCAATTTCTTTCTATTTCCAATATTTATATGCTTTTAATTATATAATGCCTATTTTTATATATCAAGATTTATAAATAATTATAATGTATTAAGATTGTATTTTTAGATTAATTGAAATATTATATAGAATAAGTATATATATATCAAATAAATGAAGGATAACATAATTTAATAGTTGTTAATAAATTTCATGAAAATCTTCATGTAGATATGTTATAATAAATTAATAATATATTATAATAATATTTTTTCTTTATAAATCATACAACATTTTCAATATAATTATTGAAAATAAAAAACAAATTAATTTTAATAACCTTAGCAATAAATTATATAACATATTTCAATTCTCTTTTCTAATAATTTAGTAATTAACTTTTACAAAAATACTTGAACATTTTCATTGATATTATTGAAACTGAAAGATAAAATAATTTCAATAGTTGTTAATAAATCTCAAGATTTATAAGAAGAGCTTCGGCGTAAATCACATGAAAAAGACCTTTGTCGACGCATTTCGAACCAACTAGTGTGGTTCATCGTCAGGACAAGTTGAAGAAACAGATCTGGCCTAGCATGTTAAATAGACTGAGTAGAGGCTCCAACGGCTACCTAACGGCTATTTTTGACTCTAGGACCCAGGCCAAAATTATAATCATAAATTTAATCTTATTATTATTTTTATAATATTAAGGTTAATAATTATATTCTATTTTCTAGAAATAAGAGAGTTAGGTACAATTAATACTGAGCGAATAGTATCCAAAGTATTATTTATTTAATATAAATATCTTTAAATAAAATAATACTAATGATATTTTAAAAAATTATTTATTAAAATAAATAAATACAGTATTATTTATTAATTATTATAATCTTAAAATAAATAATCTAATGGTATTTTAAAGATTTATTAATTAAATAAATAAATTACTTTGGATACTATTCGCTCAGTTATTAATTGTACCCTAACTTCTCTTATTTGTAGAAATAGAATAATATATTATTAAACCTTAATATTATAAAAATAATAATAAGATTAAATTTATGATTATAATTTTGGCCTGGGTCCTAGAGTCAAAAATAGTCGTTAGGTAGCCGTTGGAGTCTCTGCTCAGTCTATTTAACATGCTAGGCCAGATCTGTTTCTTCAACTTGTCCTGACGATGAACCACACTAGTTGGTTCGAAATGTGTCGACAAAGGTCTTTTTCATGTGATTTAAGCCGAAGCTCTTCTTATAACTATAATGGATCACAGAAGCCTCAATTTTACAAATCTCAAGATTATATGACAAAGAAATAATACAAAAATATTTATGTATATTGAAAAAAAAGATATGTTTTGATAAATGAATGACAATGCCCTTTAGTTATCTCCTACAATAATTTAGTAAGAAACTTTCATCACAAAATAAAATGAACAAATATGATAATAAAATTCATAAAATAAATCATCAGCAAATAGAGTTCTTATTATCTCTCCGTGTGTCAGATATAATGCAATCATGAATTATCTTGCTATTTTAATTATATTTTTTTATTAATATAAAGTTGTATGTCTTTATTGTTTTATCGTTTTTTACTGTAATTTAACTATATTTAAACTAAGTGATAATAGTTACTTTGTATCCCTTGTTCAAATATAACATACCTTTCAAAGTTCAATAATATTGGTTTAATATATATATAAAATTCGCAAAACTCAATTTGATTTTAAAAAAATATCAACAATACATTAGGAACAATTCATGGCTTGTGAGTCAAAAATCACAAAATATTACATAACATAACAATATCTCTTTCATAAAAGTCTTAATGTAATTACTTTCAATTTTTTTTTTTTTTTTTTTTTTTTTTTTAATTAAACAAATATTTATAAAAAAATAAAAAAAAATTTATCTAAATTAATTTTTTTTATTATTATACTTTATAATAATATTTTGGTGTACAATTTGTTTGGTTTACCCATTAAAAATTATTATTATAATTATATATAATAAATATATATTATTGATTCTAATAAATTAAAAAATTCATTTCTAAAATATAAATACAAAAATTATTATCTATTTTTTATTAACCTTATTTAACTTAAATATTATTTAATATAATAATATTTGTTGCAAATTTGTTTGGTTACCAATTAAAAAATATATTGAAACATGAGATTATAAAATAAAAATCAAAAAATAATTGATGAGTTAACACATCCAATCTTGAATTAAAAAATGATATTATAACTTCTAAATTATATTGGTATTATTTATTTGAAAAAAATTGTAAAATTAACATTAAAAACTTCATAGTGATTTGCAATTACAAATTATTCTATATAATTCTACATATTTTTTAGGAAATTTGATCAATATTAAATTGTATTCTGAGTGAGAACATATATTAAAATGTGAAAAGATATATGTCATTATTTAAAAAATAAGTTTTGGTTGAAAAATATTGTTTTTGTTTCTAGTGACGGTTTAATTTTATTTTTTGTTAATCTAAAAAGTTAATTATTGCAGTTACTTATAGCAAATGTGACTTATTAATGCACTAAATAGATATATAATTATTAAATTCTGTTGAGTCAAAGTTTTTGATGGTCTATGTAACATGTTCAGAGATTTGTAGATGATTACAATTGAAATTTACATTCTCATTTAATTGTATGTGTTATCGAGTTTTCTTTGAAGCAATTGAAATGCAAATTACTTTTAAAAAGGAACTCATATATCATATATTTATGAATGGTTTAACATAGTTTGGCAGGTAGTTTCGTCTCATATTTGAATTTATGAGAAAAAAGTGTTGTTTTTAGTATAATTTTCTTAGAATTAAAGCTTTCCTTATATTACTGGAATTTCTTTCTAGGCATACTTATATCTATATATTGTTTTTAACTCTAATTTAATTATATTTAAATTAAATCATAATATCCACAATTTAATTTCATATTTTTAAAATTTATTAAACTAAATGACAAAAATACCTAATTATACTACTTTTTTTTTAAACATATAGATCAAAATCCAAAACCAAAAAAATCTCAAACAATTTAATCTTTTATAAATTAATAAATTTCAATATATAAATTTGAGCACCAAAAAATTGAAGAGACTCAAGTACATTTCACCTCGCAAGCACTTAGATTTGGTATATTTCATTTACCTTACGCTTAATGCATGCACACAAATAATGAAACCAATTGCACACCACCACATATCATGATTAGTTTTGGTCGTGTAAGTAGATCAAAGGTGAAAAGAATCAAAGGTGAAACGAGGCCTAATTGCACATGCATAATAATAATCACATGAGGGCTCAAAGGATGGAATGCATAACTCATTTATGTTTGGGGATAGCATTCATGCTCCTATTTAATTCAAATTCCATTGTGTTATTATTACTCCCTGCCCTCCGGGCCTGGCAGGGACTATAGTAATCGCTTTTGGTCGGTGTCAATTAGTTTGACACGATAACCGATATGCTAATTGGAGCATAAAGCAAAGTTTTTGGAAAACATACATCAGCCAATCCAATATTTTATTCTTTTAACCAATCAACGCAATCTCAGCAATCTCAGTCTTATTTGGCCTCAAATCGAGGTATACAAGCTAAAAAGTTAGGACAAAGTTATGAGAAGTACAAGCCGCTAGACAAACTTGACACCTTAACGAAGTAATGCTATCTTTACATTAGCATTAGTTTGCTAACATTTAATGTTAACGTATATCACTGAACTAGAACTTATGCGTATTTTGTTTGCAGCTTGGGTTGGCAACTGTTGGAAGTGGTTGTGCATGAAGTGGTACGTGTCCATGCAAAGTGGTGCAGGTGTTCTGCCCCGACACCGCCTTGTTCAGACTCCAGTGCTATATATTCCATATATTCCAGAGATTCAGTATATTCTGTGGCCTGCAAAGAACCCCCGGCACCGCCTTGTTCAGACTCCAGTGCTATATATTCCATATATTCCAGAGATTCAGTATATTCTGTGGCCTGCAAAGAACCCCCTGCTTCTGTGGCCTGCAAACTCCATTCCTCACCGTCTTCGACTGGGTTGCAGACCTTGAACCCAGCCTAGATAAAAAGCACCTCAACGCAGAGTATGCAGGCGCACACCCTTAATTTTTTTTTGAAGGCAAGCTGACAATTTTCTTTGTATATATTGTTTCCTGCTGAAGAATAATTACTACTGTGCAAAACATTCAATTTTTTCAAATAGATTCTAACTCAAATTTTGTTTGTATATATTGTTTCCTGCTGAAGAATAATTACTATTGTGCAAAACATTCAATTTTTTCAAATAGATTCTAACTCAAATTTTGTTTGTATACATTGTTTCCTGTTGAAGAATAATTACTACTGTGTAGTGAATGAACTCAAAGAACAGAGAAAGATGTCTGACCTGAAGGACTTGCCCATATCTGCCGATGAAATAGAGGGAAGGCGGCTGCCCTAATTCCTTTGGCCACTGCACCTTATCCGGGCACTGCTGGCAGTAACCGATCTGGTACTGCCGAGTGTGACTCCATGTCTTTTCACAGAAGCAGTACGCTGTCCTCCTTGGACTTAACAGCAACGTTTCTACTATCTATCACGAGACTTAGCTGTAGGATTGCTTCGTAGGGAAACTTTTCCTTTTCTGCGTCTTTCTTGGCCTGAGCTACCATCTCTGCCTGCACTCACATCATGAATATTAGCCAAAGGAGACATTTGAAACATTATACATAGTAATATATTGACACAATAAGCATGACTTACCCGTGCAGACTCCCACTGATCTTCATCCATGGTTGGCGGTGGACATGAAAGACCAGGGATGTCGATCAATTTCTAGCACAATTCTGTCTCAATGCAGGCAAGAGCTTCGTGACACTGCTCCAGCAGAGAAAAATAGGCTGGGGCGCTAAGACCTTCGGTGGCTATAAATGGCACGCTGCTAACGGCTGCCATCTTAAAGGCTTCGAACACAATACCTCTATTTAGAAAATCTTTAAGCGGATTTCGGCCAAATCTGGCCTGTAGGCACAGATTTCTCCCGAATTGAAACAGAATTTCCTATTTCTCACCCAAACCTGCTGTCTAGATGTCACAGTTGTTGAATACATACAAATAACTGAATCTGTAGAAAATGAAAATATATCTAGAATCTTGGAGGCAAATAACAAAACGTTCAGGCAGGAAGGCAAAGATATTTCAGGATCACGACATTCTATTTTCTTTTTTATCTGGAATGAAACCAGGGTAAATTTTGGATTACTAATGTGGATACTAAACTAAGTAAACTTTCTTTCTTGATTATAAAGACTAGCTCAAAGAAATGGCAGAAAATCAATCCCTATGATGAACGATAATATTAAAGAATTTCACGGAACAGTGTCAAGAAATTTCACTTATGGCTCTAAACACATGAACTAACCCTGAAGCTTGCAGTGCACGAAATCTATGGAAGAAGGCTTTAAATTCTTGAACGAAACCCCAGCCACTACTGTTTCTCACGCAATTTAATTACCTCAAAACCTGAACAAGTGATCAGGAGTGCCTATATTCCAAATACCGATCGAGGTTAAAATTGTGAATACTTTGCCAAGTACTGTATGTGATAATGCGAGCAACCGTTATATAATGGGATGGACATGCTTGTCAAAGAATTGAATGTCGGCGTCCAGGTAAATGAGCTTGCTGTATTCTTCAAACTGCATTATCACAAGCCCCGTAAGACAGAAAGCAGTCTCGCTAATTCTAGAACTCGTTCTCTCCTTAAATCCAGAAATCTATGCCATGAATGATGAGCAGGAATGCCATGAATTTCCTGCATTCCCATTTCCATGGCTATGTAACGGGCAAGATCTGCACGTGCCTCGGCTAAATCTCTTTGCAACTATTGCACTTCACCTCGCAGAACTGAGATCGCTCCCACGCAACCATAAACGGGGTCTTTCACTCTCGCCTGTGCTTCGTACACCAACGAACTGACTGCATCTTCTCTCTGGTGGGGAGGTAGCTCATTCAGCAGCTTGCTGATGTTGCTTGCCCCAAAGATTTTATGAACGCTTGCAAACTTATGGGGTTGCTCCGGTGGAAAATATGGTGCAAAAATGCACTCTGCGGTGCACTTCCAAGAAAAAACTAAGAGATTGAGTGCAGGCTGGTAACAGTCTCCTTGCACCAGAGGGCGCTGGGAAGAAGGCAATCGAAAAGCACGAGAGTCTGGCTCAGTGAGCATACAAAGGGGTAACAGCCATCAGAGGGAGGCAGGCATGCAAGATATATTACTGCCATCTGAAGGATTTCTGGATGCTCGGTAATGGAGGCAGCTGGTCGATGAGATACGTGGTGAGCGGGCGCCAAAAGGATCATGCATAGATGGAGATGGTTCTGTACAAAAGAGTCATGCACTTGTTATAAGAGGATTGGCCCGCCATGTTCTATATTCTAATAGGGTCAGTGGGCATCGAGATGGGCCCGGGTAGCTCATAAATCGGTGTGCGCTGGGGCAAAATCCAAACATTTGCACGGAGTTGGAATGAATAAATTCCATGTATCATATCAATACGATAGTGTAATGACAACTGGGTTAATATAGATTACTCCTTTCTTTTTTTTACGGGTTTTATGATTAAACTTTGCAAATATCGTTCATTAATGATTTCTGAGATCTTCATTCATGCTATTTTTTGTATGGTAATTTCGATGGCTCGTATTGTCTCTGTTCTATGAGGCTCGCATTATAATGGTTGGTTAATATCACTACGTAGAAGACCCTAACCTTTGTTGACAAATGTCTTTCCTTCAAATATACAATAGCTATTCTACCTACTTCAAATATACAATACCTATTCTACCTAACCTGCTGGACTGAGGATATATATATGTATATATACATATCACCGCTAAGTTTATAAACTTTCCTTTGCAATCCACATGTTTTTGTTTTGTACATATAATTATCATTGCGTGTCACCAGTTTTTATGTGAAGTCATCGAAACGGTATTGTTCATATCTATCAATACAATCAGATCGTTGCCGCATTTGCTACTGGGTCTCAACTAAGTAAACTGGTGGATATAGGTATGGGTCTACAGCTAAGCTACTGCGTCAATGGCTGAATCAATGGCTTAATCCACTGCATCAAACTCAGAAACGGTTGATGCGGGTGGTGTTGAAACCGGGTCTATGACTAGCTCTGCTGGTTCAAATGCTATTATTGGTATTGCTCCATCCACAGAGTCAAGCGCATCATCGACTGCTTCACCTGGTCCTCCTATAACTAGAAGGGATGTTGGGACTGGAATTGCTCTCGCTGGATCGCTGGTTCTCGACTAACCATTGCTCAGAATACGACGGCTTGCACACAGCAAAATCAAATCATCTTCCGCAGACGACAGCAACAACAACCAGATTTCTCCGCGCCAGAGTTTATTTACAACCTAACAAACACACTGCTTAAAGATTTGGACTTTTTGTTTGACTATTGGGCTGGGGCAGGGACTAGCTGCCCCGCAGCCCCTCTTGTTTTTATTTGGAATGGCAGTAGGTATTTAATCTATTGTTTCAAAACTATTGTAATTAGAAGCTTGAAAAAGGGGCTCTAACCAATTTTACCTCTTTGTGATTCAATGGTTAATTTTAATATTTCGGCTTCAAATGTAATAGTTGTTAAGGCCATAGCTTAAAAGAATTTGCATTTTAGACTCTGAAAAAGATTAGGGGGTGTGTTACTCAAACCATCACCTCTCAGTTTTGATGTTATTTGAAATTTTAGTCGAGAAGACATAATTCTTTAAGTCCATGGTTTCAAAGTAGTAATTTTGACCAAAAAAAAATGGTTCTCGATGCATCTTTTGGATTGGTGGTTGATTTTAATGTTATCACCGGCAACAATAGGTGGTTAAGTTCATGAACTTAAAAATTAAAATAAGATAATTTTAACTTTGAGAAAAAAAAGTGTTACCAATAATAAGATTTTTCAAAAAAAAAATAGTATAAATATAAATTTAAAAGAAAAAAATGCACACTCAACCCACTTGAATAAGTTTCCCAACACAAAAGGACAAACTACGGAGAATTATGAGTAAGCATAATGAGCAATACTATTATGATATAGATGTTGCCCATTCATTTAATGTTTCAATAAGAGAAAATTGTAAAACAATTTAAAAATAAATAGAAGCTAAAAGCAATATAAGTAGAAAGTCGAGGGTTATACCAATAAGGAGAAGACATCATTTAAGGTTATTCTAAGCTATCTTTATATGCGTGAGACATAATTTGTGTGTTATACTTTTGTAATATTATTTTATAGTTGTAAGTTAGCTTTACCATTTGTCATTTTCTTAGTTCTTGTGAAGAAGAACGATTGTTTTTTATGTTTAACATAAAGTCATTTGCTTAATTTGTAATCTTCATGTTTTTTTATTTTGGATTATCCTTACTTTCTAAACATGACTCTCTATATACTTCAGCTATATTCAGCTTCTGAGTAATGCATAATAGCAGATCTAAACATGTCTTTTGTGCTTTTGCATGTTTCTTCTTGATTCATTTTCAACCATGTGTTATATGAAGCATGATTTTTACTAATAATTAATTTTATTTTCATGTTTATATAAAATAATATAGTTAAAATATATTTTAATATTCATGTATTATATTTGTGAGGGTTGTATGTTAATTTCATCATTTATAGATTTTCTGGTTTTATCTGAATATGAATGTTATGTCTTGTTAATTGCATGATAAAAATGTGATTTTTATTACTATATTCATTTTCTCTTATTATGTGTTGTCCTAGGTACTTGGAATTGGTATCGATAATAAAGGTAAATAATATTCCATTCTATTTGTATCTACCTTAATATTAAGTGGGTTTTATTTAGTGTGCACTCCTCATTAATAGGATAGATAGTTAGATAGGTTAGAAATAGATTAAAATTTCATATTAAACACCGTACATTGCATTTGCATTTTACCTGCATTTTGTGGTGAGTCCATTCAAAGAAGAATAACATATAAATGAATTAGGGTCTAAATAGAAAGCACGTGCTTAAACTAAGAAGCAATAAAGGCATCCATAGTTTGAGGGTTCACCATTTCAATGCAGTAAGACATGAAGTGAAGTTATGTTTAAGCCAATTTTTAAAGTCAATAATTTGTTGCGAAAATGAAGGTTGAATAAAAAATTAATTCACATGAAGTCATTATTTTTATCAAAAGTATTATCCCCGTGGCTTAATCCCAAATTTGTACCTCGGATAGTGTTTTGAGTCTTCTAAGACCATTGTATAAGATTCCTAAAACTGCAACTAATAAATTTCCAAAATTTATTTTGATAAATAGAGATTTTGATGACTTATATTGAAGGAGAATTTCAAGTAGAAGTATGAGATTACTAAATAAGATAGAATATGTGTTAGTTATTCATATGAAACACCTAAAACATGTCTAATGATTTAGGTTAAAATAACAAAATGTCTTACTTAGTGAAGAACTTGTGCTTTTTGAGCAGTATGAATTGAATAATTTGAAACCAATAAAGTATTAGAGAAGCTTTGAGGTAAAAAATAGGCACAAGATAAAAAAAAGTGCTATCAACATCAACTTTAAAATACCCAATAGGATTCAACATAATGAAATCGGCGATAAAGATAAAATGTTTTGGAGGGAAAGAAAAAAATATATATTTATTTTATAGTATTTTCATCTCTTTACATGTTTATTCAAATCCAAGATGTAGGCACTCCTTGGATACAAAATTAAAATTTTCATCAAGCAAGTATCCATTTTGTGTACTTTTCATAGACCGACATTAAGATAAACTAAAAGAACATTGACTCATTCTTATTATTCACTGCTCTTTTGTCAAATCATGCACAGAGGGTACTCATTGGATGCAAAATTTAAGAAATATTTTATTTATGACCCACATTGAATATTATTATTATTATTATTATTTTTAGAAAATTACACTCATAAAAAATAATAGATAATAAATTCAGTATTAAAGTGAATTTTTTAACCAGAAGAAAGATGTATTTTTTTTTTTTCAAAATAATAGTTTAACTTATTTCATTACATGTTATTGTCATCCCA
This sequence comes from Pinus taeda, assembly GCA_000404065.3. NCBI lineage: Eukaryota > Viridiplantae > Streptophyta > Pinopsida > Pinales > Pinaceae > Pinus > Pinus taeda. Next base: position 302,040 of record APFE030793672.1, read on the forward strand.
TAATACTAATCTTGAAATTTGAGTAAAAATGTATAAAATAAAATAAACTAATCTTTTTTTTTTTTAAATATTTGTTTTGCCAGGGATTAATTTTAACAACCATTATTAATAGCCTTATTATTTTAAGAAATATTTATTGAAATATTATATAAAATAATTAAAAAAACTATTTATATATACTCATTTTAAAAACCATAAATTTTATCAATATAAAAATAATTAAATTTTATTAAAATTAAATCTTCTCAAATATTTAATAAAATATAAATATAGATATTATACTTAATTAAATGCAAAATTTCCTTTTTACAAGATATTTCAAATTTTTATAAAGCATAATTACATTCCATGAAAAACTACAAAACAAGTAAAGAATAGTGCATTTCAAAACTCAGGCAAACATTTGCTAACCTTAATTTACTTTGCATGTGAATCTTGACTACGAAAATCATCCACGTATTTGCCCTCCCCCACACATATATATATCTATGCGCTGAAGAGGGTAAGAATTTACGTTTACTTTTTATTGTTTTGAGTCTCGAATAAATGTCAACCTATTTAGTTTAATTAATAAAAATAAATGTGAATTTTGATTGTATTTGAAAATAAAAAAAATTTCCTATTTTCCTAAATCAAACTGAAATAAAACATATATGGAATGAGTTAGGTGTTTTTTTGTTATTTATTTATTTAAGTAATTAATTTTTCAAGGTCATGTAGTATGCAAGTTACTACATAATATTGATGCTATTTATTTTTTAAGATGTGAGATTGTATATAATATTGAAGATCTTAAAGTTATTTAAGTTTGTTTGGAAATATATTCTATGTAAGTTTGAAACTTAAAAGTAGAGCAAAGTATGTATATTTTCACAGATTTCAATGTTATTTTACAAATAAAAAAAAAT
>APFE030793676.1:0-14345 GCA_000404065.3 Pinus taeda
TATATATATTTCTGAAAATCTTAAATATTTTACATATTTGCACGAAAAATCTGGATTTATAATAACTTCACTTTTTCTAAATCCTCGTGGATAATCTATCTCAAATTCAATTTGTTATATATTGAATTACAAATTTGATATAAGATGTTTCTAAGGGTTTTCGATTTTCACTGTAAATAAGAGAAAATTTGATTGCATAGATTTCCATTATTATTCCATAGGATTTCCATTGTTTTTCCATAGGATGACATGGCTGGTGATCCAAAAGGCGCCCGTCAATCTGAAATAACTAAAAATTTCAAATAATACGAAATCTCCCGAGATTAATAACATGAGATGTGCAAGCAAGGCTATATATGCAGAGAAGTGACTTGCCTTTCAACGACATAGTAGACAAGTGGAAGATAAGATAGAAGGCGTGTAGGTTTAGCTAGATAATATTTAAAATATTTTATAATATTGTCATTTCTACCATTCTTATATTTGGTAGTAATTTTAAACAAAAATAAATTCTATGTTTTTAAAATTTAATCTATCTATTTTTAACATGTCTAATAATTTAATTAAAATGAGTGAATCTTGTCAAAATTAAGTTTATTTTTCTCATTTAAAATTAATCTTAATAGATATTTTTGAATAAATAATTGAATTGAAATTATATAATATATTGTTAATTTAATACTTTTTAGGTTTAAAATTAATTTTTAAATAGTGAAATAAATTGCTATTAAAAAAACACTTAATAGTTTAAAAATAAATTCCATGTTTTTAAAATTTAATCTATCTATTTTTAACATGTCTAATAATTTAATTAAAATGAGTGAATCTTGTCAAAATTAAGTTTATTTTTCTCATTTAAAATTAATCTTAATAGATATTTTTGAATAAATAATTGAATTGAAATTATATAATATATTGTTAATTTAATACTTTTTAGGTTTAAAATTAATTTTTAAATAGTGAAATGAATTGCTATTAAAAAAACACTTAATAGATATTTTTGAATAAATAATTGAATTGAAATTATATAGTATATTGCTAATTTAATACTTTTTAGGTTTAAAATTAATTTTTAAATAGTTAAATAAATTGCTATTAATTTTTTAATGCTATATGTTAAACTCATAATAAATATAAATAATTGTATAATTTATTTTAATGTACTTCTAATTTAATACTGTGCTTAAAAATAAAATTTATATAATTAAATAAATTGTTATTATTTTTTGTAATCTTATAGGTTAAACTCATAATAAATATATATTTGGAATGCTTTGAGAATATAATCTTTAAGTTTTATTTTGAATATAAAACATATAATAGATATATATTTGGAATGCTTTGTCAATATAATTTTTTTAAGTTTTATTATCAATATAAAACATACAATGATATAATTGTTTGTTGTCCAGTTTCTTCATATAATATAGTTGTTTGGTCTCGAGTTTCTTGATGATATATATTAATATATTATATATATAAAATAAAACTTACTCACTTTTATTAAAACTCATTTCTATTAGAACTATGAAATCAGACAAAGCTAAAAAATTAATCAGCAAAAATTTAAAAAATCTAGAATAACCATACTTTTATTAACTAAAAGAAGAGATGTTATTTTATAAAATAATAATTAGAATATTTCTAGGTTTTTTTTTAAATTGACATGCAAAAGATATATATGTTATGAAAATGATTTACATTTTCTTAATTTAAATAAAATAGTTTTCTTTTTTTTATTGAATTTCTTTTAATTCAATTCAATTCGAATTATTTTTTCATTCAATATATTTTATAATATTTTTAAAAAATTTATACTTATTTTAAAAGGAAGAAATATTATTACATTGGGTAGTATTTTTGAACTAGAACCAATTCTCTATCTTCCAAACTTAATCTACCAACATTTAACATATCTAATAATTTAATGAAGGTTAATGAATCTTCTAAGAACAAATAGTTTATGAGAGATTTTTTGGCAAAAAATCTCTTGTAAACTTGATATGGATCACAGAAGCCTCAACTCTACAAACAAATATATCATTATATTTGATATTATTACAAATTAACATATCTAATAATTTAATGAAAGTTAATCAATCCTATGCCAACAAATATCTCATTATATTTCATATTATTACAAACTTTGTCCAAGGAAAGTTAAATTTCCTTCTTCATTTATTAATTTATTTTATATTAATTATTTACATTTTTTAACTTAAATAAAATACAATTTTTTTTAATTTCATAAATTTTATAATATATTTTATTTTTTTTACTTATTTTAAATAATTAAATTCAAAAAAAATAGTATCACTTCTACAATTCTTTCTTATATTTGCTAGTATATTTAAAGAAAAAATAATTCCCTATTTTTCTGAATCTTCAAAACATAATCTACCACCCTTTAGCATGTCTAATATTTTAATCAAAGTTAATGAATCCTATGAAAAGTAATATGTCAATTTATTTGATATTATTACAAATATTGCCCAAACAGAAGTTAATTTTCCTTATTTTATTATTCAATACTTTTATATTAATTTATTTTCCAATTATATTGGGCTATTATAAAATTTTATAACTACTATCAAAATAGCATTTAATACTTACAATAATAAAATAAACTTATGAATATTCATATTAAAAATTTAAGTTTAATTTTAATTATAATCATTTTAATATTGTTTCCTAAGAAGTGTGAGTATTTAACATGGATGGATTTTCTCGAAGTTTTGAACTGATGATATTCACATCATGGAGAGCCTTAACAAAATACCCTACCACCATCTATTCTACTCCCCATGGAACATAATTATATTCATTTAATAATAGTACCATAATTTATTATATTTGTGAGAAAATATTCATTCATAATATGTTTTCAAATTAGATATTGATGTGTTACTCAAAATACACTGACACTCCCCCCAAGTTGTAGAATACACATTGATAGGGTTCTTCTTTTGTTAACACTAGTGACCAATGACCAACAACTCGCAATATCCCTCTCCTCATCCCTCTCTCCCTCTCTCAACTAACTCCCTCTTTTCACCCCTCTAGCTCTCTCTCTCCCTCTATCACTCTCTCCACCTCTCACTCAATCCCTTTCTCACCTCTTACTATTGTAATCCAACCCCCTCTCCCTCTTGCACTCTTCCTCTCTCCCTCCTATCTTTGTCCTATAATATATCTCTCTCACTACTCCCTTTGTGCTAGCTTCCCTCCATCTCCCTCTCTATATACTTTTGAATTTGGCTTTATCTCTCCACATCTCAGTCTCTCTCTCACGTTCTCCCTCTAACCCCTGCTCATTCTCTCCCTATCCCTCTCTTCCTATCCCTGCCTCTCTCTCCTTCGCTCTCTCTTTCTCCCTTCTGCTAGACACTCCCTCTCTCTCTCCCTCCCTCTTTCTATATCTCTCTCACTCACATTCTCAACACTTTCTCTCACACCCTTCCACTCTCCTTCTATCTATCTCTCTCTCTCTCTTCCACTCCCTCCCCAACTCTCTTTCACACTCCCTCTTTTTATCTCTCTCTACCTCCCTCTCCCATCTCCCGCTCACTTTCTCTCTGTACCTCTATCCATCCTTGTATTCCTTCCCATTCCCTATCTCTCTTTCTTCCCCTCACTGTCCCTCCTTCCATCACTCTCTTTATCTCCCTCTCCCTCTTCCTCTCTCCTACTTTGTCTCCATATCCCCCTCCCTTTATCTCTCACTCTTACCACTTTCTCTCACTCTCCCTCACTCTCTCAATCCCTCCCTCTATCTCCCTTCATATTTCTCTCTCCCTCTCTATATTCTTCTCTCCCCCTCCATGTCTCTCCTTCCCTATCAGTCCAACCTTTCTCTCCATATCTCTCTCTACCTCCTCTCTTTCCATGACACTCCCAACCCCCAACCCACTCTATCTCTCTCTCTCTTCCCTCCTCCCCAGAAATCTCTGTCGCACCTTGCTACTCTCTCCCTTTCCCTCTCTACTGCATTTTACTTTGGTCACTCTCCTCTCTATCTCTCTCACGCACACATAATATATTTTGTTTTCTCTCCCTCAACCCTTCTCTCTCCCCCCCCCTATCTTTCTCCCTTTCACACTATCTCCATCTCCCTCTATCCTTGTCACACTCTCTCATACTCTCTCTCCCTCCAATCCTCACTTTCCCTTTGTCCCTTCATCCATCCCTACATCCCTTCCCACCTCGCCTCTCTATCTCCTCCTTTGTCTCTCCCTCCCTCTCTCACCTTTATCTCCCTACCTCTCTCTCACCTCTCTTTCCCCGACACTCTCGCCAACCCTCCACTCCCCACCCCCTTGCTCTCCGCATTCCTCCCCTAACTCTCTCTCTCCCTCCTCTGCTCTACGCCACTATCTTTTTCTCCCTCTCATTCTCTCCATCAAAAACCATCTACCATTCCAACTTTCTCTCTCTCCCTCTATCCCCCCTTGCTTGCACACTCCCTTTCGCATCTCTTTGTCCCCATTTCCTGCTCTCTCTCCCTCTATCCCTTTCTCTCCCTACCCTCTCTCTCTCTCCCTTTCACATTCTGTCCCTCTCCCTCTCTCCTTATCGTACTCTCTCCCACTCTCTCTCTCTTCCTCTTCTCTCTCACTCCCTCTCTCACCACTCCCCCAACTCTCCACCACCTCTATTTGCCTTTATCCCTCTCCTCCCTCCCTTTCTCTCCCCACACGACCTCTCGACCTCTCTCTCATTCTCTCCCCCCTCCTTCCCCTTCTCTCCTATGTTCTCTTCCCTTCCCTCTGACACCAACTTCTCTCTCTCTCTCCCTCCCCCTATCTTTCTCTTCCTCCCTTCCTCTATTCCTTCCCTCTTTGGATGTCTCTCCCTCATTCTCTTCGATCTATATCCCTTTTTTCTCCCACTCGCTATCTCCTACTTGTTCCCTCCCTCTCTCTCCCTCCAACACTTCCCCTACCAATATCGCTCTCGCTCATTAAGTTAAGATAGAAAAAAGTTACAAATAATTCAATTTCAATATAATCAAATTCATAATAGATTCCTCTTCTCATTTCTAAAGAGAAAAATAAATATGTTATTTCTAAATATAAATGTATTGAAATTGACCATAACATAAATACATAAGAAAAATTAGAAATTTATATAAATATATAATATTAAATAATTAATTTTCTTTTTCAAATAAATAAAAGTAATATAAAAATATTATAATAAAAATTATAAAAATTCGATTCCTATATAACAAATAAAATTTCCAGTCATCATTAAGTTTTAAAATGTGATTAACCTCTTCATTGAAACTGATTGACTGATAAAATTAACGACCAATTCCGAACAATCTCTGAAAATATATTTGTTGATAGTTAGTCTGCGAAACCAGAATTACACTCGACTAATGAATGAATTGGTTAATGCTTAAAGAAAGAAAGACTAATGGAAAATTTAAAATGTCAAATTAAATTTAAAGTTGTAATTATAATTATAAAATGTCAAATTAAATTTAAAGTTGTAATTATAATTATAATTTTATATTGGGACGAAAAATCTCGATTTATAGTAACTTCAGTTATTCTAAATCCTAAATTCAACTTTAGGTTTATTTTTACCTTTCTCTTTCTTCTTCCCCTTCGAAGTTTTTTCTGCCGTGGTGGACTGGACGACGTTAACTTCTAAAGTTTTCCCAAGATTGGTTGGGAGCTAAGAAGCAGGTTCAGTAGGAGCAATGGATTTCTGCTTCACAAAAGTTGTGGGAGAATTTCGAGAAGACTGAGCAACAAAACCAATAACACCATCGACAAAAGGCATCGACAGATCTTTTGAAGTCCCAGGCCACGGAGCATCAGGCAAGACGCCATAAAGCGTTCCAGATTGGGAATATACCAAGTCAAGATATTGAGCATGCGTGATGGCTTGCTATTCAATAACGCATGCCCCATTGCAATATCTCGAGTTATTGGATTGACAAAATAGGTAGTGAACCAATCAGTCAATAGCTAATCAGGGATCCAAAATCTGATCAAATGGCGATGCCTTCTCCATTCATGAATATGATCAGAGATGTTAGTATTCGTTTCCTATTTCAAAGACATAAGAATATGCATTCCCATTTCATAGTGAATCGGTAACTAAAAATGCATAAGGAATGCCATCACAAGAGAGTTAAAATCTTGGAAAGTCCCACGAGCGAGCTCAATGTACCACTTTTCAGCGGAACCAGTGAGAGTCCATTGGAAAATACGGAGACGAATAGAATCATCAAGCCAAGAATTAGATGAGAAACAAAGGTGATAAGTCATGACATGAGCCTGGGGTCTTCTCCAGACTTTCCTTCGAATTTAGGACAGTCACCAGAATTTAGGACAGTCACCGGTTTATGATATATTCAACTACAAATTTGATGTAAGATGTTTCTTAAGGTTTTCGATTTTCATTGTAAATAAAAGAACATTTGATTGCATAGATTTTCAGTATTATATAGGATGACATGGCTGGTGATTCAAAAGGCACCCGTCAATCTCAAATAACTGAAAATTTCAAATAATACAAAATCTCCCGAGATTCATAGCATGAGAGGTGCAGGCAAGGCTATATATGCAGAGAAGTGACTTCTTTCCAGGACATAGTAGACAATACAAAATCTCCCGAGATTCATAGCATGAGAGGTGCAGGCAAGGCTATATATGCAGAGAAGTGACTTCTTTCCAGGACATAGTAGACAAGTGGAAGATAAGATAGAAGGCGAGCAGGTAGAAGGCGAGTAGGTTTAGCCAGATAATATACAAGTTTAGCTTAGTATTTTGAAAAGGGTGTCTGATAATTTCAAGAATTCAAAGTTAAAATGGGCATTAGAGCTCCATTATATATTCATGTTAATTGTGATAAGATGCCAACCAGGGACAAAAGACAATCAATCCTTCAAAACAAATCTACTTATTTTAAACTACCGTAACAAGCATCGTAAGGAATAAGGAATACAATGCAGCGTGCTTTTCTGTGACTAGTTTCTAAATAATATGACCTTAATATTCACAAGAAAACAACAATTTGTATGTATAGAATTGACAAACAAGGGTGGTATTTACATTTCTATTGTATGAATATCGCTTATCAATTTAAAGAGTATGATAAAAGATGACCATATACATACTAAGATAATAATTCCGAGTTTGAACCCCAAGTTTTAAAAAGAAAAAAACAGCTAAATTTTGAAGCACTTAAGGAAGGCTTTCCGGAACATGAGCGAACGGAGACAAAAATGTGTTCAAATATTAAAACAGCAGCATATGCAGCCGTAGATGTAAAAGAACCATTTAAACAAGAGCATGGAAAGAACGCGGTCTAGGTGTACCTGTGCAATTCGAACTTGATTGAAGGCGTTGGTGGTGAATAGCTCCCAAATGCAGGCCCTGCTTGTAGCAGTGGTCTATAGCTGGCTGAAAACTAACATGTTTAAGCTGTCAAGAGGACAATCAAATGGCCAAGAAGCTGCCAATACGATGACATATCTACCTCTGCAAATCAACTGTGTCCCTCTGCCCAGTCTCCCTTGCCATCTCTAGGAGATATTTTGAGACGCAACCATAAAATACTAAACACAAATCCTGACAAACCAGAAGAATCAAGATGAAAAGGTACTCCAGTTTTCCGTCTAATTACATAGATTTAATTTTTCATATAGAAGGCTATAGAACCAGTTTTCCTATAAACCAAATAGACAAGTTTTCCGTAGATTTAATTTTTCATATAGAAGGCTATAGAACCAATTTTCCTATAAACCAAATAGACAAATAGAGAAGAAAAAATGGTAGAACAGTAAAGTACCCGAAACAATATGGCGGCAGAAGTAGTCCATCACCCCCATAGAACTTTGCCACGGTCGGACCAGAGGAACACCGCTAGAGAATACATGTCTCGCCGGTTCCCTGCGCCGCACTTCTCATAATTCCGAATGCTAAAGAACGGATGGAGCTAAACCAAGGAAGGGTCTCCTACATTGAATGGGTGGTAAATGAGGCACGCTGCGATTTTTAAACTCCACCTATATATCTGTGACATCTCTTGGATACCCCGTACCATTTCGACGAGAAAGCCGGAAAGTCCTTTATCCTCCAACGGCTATCTGTCAGAACCTTGGATACCTTTCTTGTAATCAATGTCTCATTGTTATAATCATAGTTAAAAAAATGGCTAAAAAGTCTTTTCCATTCAATTGGTTGTAAATATGACACGCTGTGATATTCGAAATCTGTCTTTCAATCTGTCCCATAACAATATGATTTCGGCTGGAGCGTCATGGGATTGAGAGATATCTATAATTACAAGTGGTTTATCATCCAACGACTATCTTTTAGAACCGTTGGGTGCACTTTTGGTAATCAATAGGTGCTATTATTGTAATCATAACTAGAAACGGGTCAAAAGTCTCTTCCATTTCATTGGCGGTAAATATTGCACTTTGTGATATTCAAAGTTCACCGATATGTCTTTTACACTCGTCCTTATACATGTACAATTTTAGCTCGAACACTGGAGCCCTATCGGATTGAGAGATAGTTATACTCTGCGAGATAAAATTGGTTCATCCTCCAATGATCATCTATGAGAATCTTTGGATGTAGTTCTTGTAATGAAGTGTGTCATTCTTATAATTATCTTTTAGTGCCGATTTAATTACTTTTAGTGCCGATTTAATTATAATTTAACTGTGATTGTGAAAACCTTGTGAAAAGCTTGTCAGAATACAACTTGTAGCTGTTAAATCATGTTTCCAATTTAAATTTAAGTTCAAATTCACTGTATATTAAGTATCTTTTCTTGCAAGCAAGAAAAAATAACAGATTTATATTAGCAATTGTTCTCAAAGGTATAATGATATATCTAAAGAATATAATATTTGGAAGATCATCTCTTCAAGAATACAGTAAAAAATAAAGACATAACTAGATTAAATTTACACTGAAGAAGCAAGTCATTCTATACATTCCCACTTCTTACCATAATTTATATAGGGTAGATTGGTTATGGCCTCGTGCTTTCAAATTTTGGATTATATTAATTTTTTTTTTTTTTTTAAGGAAGATTAGGTTTTAGTTGATTGAACACAATGTTTGATCTTATTCCAAAACTAAAACACAATTATTTTTTCCTTGTCATTCTTAATGCAATAGCAATAAGATCATATGCTTTCTAGTAGCATCTCTCTTTAGTCTTATGCATGAAATCAAATTCTAAGTCCAATTACACTTTAACCTCATGCTTATTTTTATCTTTGAAAAAGAAAAAACTTATCATAATTAGGTTATCAATTAACATGGAGGAGAACCATCATCATCTTTATTTCTTTATATTTTCTTCACATTTAAGAAAATTAAACAATTATCCAATTATAACACTTTTGGGTTTTATTAGACAACAAAAAATTATAATAATAATTAGATTTAATTCTACATACATAGAAATACTTCATTATGCTCCTTAATGTCTCATTTGTTGAATTGGAACTACATGGGGGCAAGGGGATGAGGAGAGAAAGAAATTCAGGTTATGAAATTATCTCGGAAGTGAACAGTGGTGAGATTCATCGCGATTGCAGATGTTATGCAGGGATACTACTCCACTTAGGAAATATATTCTCGTGCATGAGTCTATTGCGGTTTCATTGGGCCTTTGCATTCTCCTCTTCTGCATGGGGATCATAGGAATATGTAGGGAAGGTTGCTGGCTGAATGAAACTTGTATGTTCTTCCTCTTGGCAAACTTAAGGGGAAATGGTATGGTAGTGGTAATTTCTATAGGGGTAATTCCATTCTATGTCCTAAAATGAAGCGCAAAGGCTTGGGCTCTGTCGATGTCAAAGGCCATTAGGGCAGACACCTAGGCCTCAAGGGGAGTGAGTAGGGGGGTGGGTGTCTAGGACAAGAGCCCTTGAAAGCTTTGGAATTTTACGTCGGGAAAGTTAGCCAGGCCGGTGTTAACTGACACTAGGAGAGAGGAATGGTTCGTAAAATAGGGGAGGGATATATAGTCGAGGAAGTGGCTCATAAGATGAGAGGCTAAGGTGAGTAGAGGAAAGAATGACATAGACGTAGTCAGGGGGACAGTGGACGAGTTCAGCCAATAAGGGGCACTGGGGTGAAGGAGCGAGGCTCCTTTTGAGTGGGCTTCCGAGCCTTTGGGCCTGTGGGCAACCAGGCAATTTGTGGCCAAAATCATGGCCATTATTGGCACATCAAAAGGGTTATGTAGGGGTGTTCGAGGCATCTTAGGTGGGGCTCTTTAACACTTACGGTCTTTGAGTAAGCTACATGAGGGAAGAAATGTTGGATGAACATAACCAGTGGATGTTAAAAATTATGAAAATAATGGTTTGGAATTCTTGGTTTCTTGTTCTCAAAGAAGGTAACTCCCCTTAGAGGAAGAAAGCACTGAAGCTAGTTCTGGGCTACTGTCATCAATAGGTTATAAGGGTACGTGACAATACAACAATGACCAGTACAAGTAAATCCAAGGATAGAGACAAGAGACCATGAGAGAGCAAGGTTGAGGATGATCCAAGTAATGCTGGAAAATGCAGTGGGAGGAAATATCTCGACAAATTGATCCAATAAAAAATGGTTGCATATGTGGGTGGAACCAAAGAGGAGATTCAACAACTCATTGCTGAGTGGGAGGATGGCATCAACAGATTTGCGAAAGTGGGGACAGTGGACATGGAAGGGTGGAAAGTATTGGTTCCTCATCCAGGACACACCCGCAATAGAGAAACACAATATAAATAGACTCTACAGATGTATTGGCTCCTTAAATGCCTCCTTGGGAAGGTGGTGGAACAAATCTGGATGACCGTCATTAAGGAATTTCCAAACTACAAACAAGAATTTCAAAACATCCAAGCCTCATTGTAGAAACAGGATGGTTATCTTGGTCGAATTTAGAAAATGTTCTCAAGCATGTTCTTAGTGATTGAGCTTCCGGGATCAGTACAAAGGACCAAAACCCAGGTAACTCGGCATCGACCAATCAGGATAACTAGGAAGATGAAGTCATAGATGTTTTGCTTGGACGGCATTTACTTTCCAGTTTGTAGTAGTTTATATATAGAAACACAACTCATGGTTGTGTACATGATAATCAAGTATATATAGCTTGGATATATAAACTAACTATTTTTTTCTACAAACTTGGTTTTCCAATGGGCAAGTTGAGATAACCTAAAGGGCAGGTTGAGATCACCTAATGAAGCTATGTGGTTGTAACCTCCTTGCAAATATTATAATGAAAAAGAAAGATCTACCAATCTTAACAAACAAAAAAAACGATTCTTGAAATTTATATTTAAAAAAAATTATTATGAAAATTATTTGCATTTTCTTAATCTAAATCAAATCAAATTAAATTAAAATATTTTTTTTATTTACATTTTCTTAATTGAAATCAAATTAAATTAAATTCAAATATATTTTTTATTTAACATATTTTATAATATATATTTTAAAAATATTGTCATTCCTACCATTCTTATGTATGCTAGTATTTTTAAACAAAAATAATTTCCATATCTTCAAAATTTAATCTACTAACCTTTAACATGTCTAATAATTTAATCAAAATTAGTGGATCTTGTCAAAATTAAGTTTAATTTTCCCATTTAAAATTAAACTTAATAGATATTTTTCAATAAATATTTAAATTAAAGTTATATAATATGATGGTTTTTAAGAAATGTTATTTTATAAAATAATAATTATAATATTTCTGTCTTTTTTCTACATTTGCATTTAAAAAAGTATATTCGTTATGAAAATGATTTACATTTTCTCAATTTAAATAAAATAAAAATATTTTTATTATTGAATTTTTTAATTCAAATTAAATTAAATTACTTTTTCATTTAATATATTTTTTAATAAAATTGAAAGTTTTTATATTTAGTTTAAAAGAAAAAATATTATTACGTTGGTTAGTATTTTTAAACTAAAACCAATTCTGTATCTTTGAAATGTAATCTAACAACATTTAATATCTCAAAATCTTTATTTTCAAAACTTAATTTACCAACATTTAACCTATCTAATAATTGAATGAATATTAATGAATCTCCTGCGAACAAATATGTCATTATATTGCATATTATTACAAATTAACATATCTAATAATTTAATGAATCTTGTGCCAACAAATATCTCATTATATTTCATATTATTACAAATTTTGTCCAAAGAAAGTTAAATTTCTTTCATTTATTAATTTATTTTATATTAATTATTTACATTTTTCTTAATTTAAATAAAATACATTTTTTTTAAAGTAATAAATTTTATAATAAATTTTAAATTTTTTACTTATTCTAAATAATTAAATTCAGAAAAATTAGTATCACTTCTACAATTCTTTCTTATATTTTCTAGTATATTTAAAGAAAAAATAATTCCCTATCTTTAAGATTCTTCAAGTAATATTTCAATTTAATTTGATATTATTACAAATATGGTCCAAAGAGAAGTTAATTTTCCTTATGTTATTATTCAATTTTTTTTTTATATTATTTTTTTTCCAATTATATTGGGCTATTATAATATTTTATAATTGCTATCAAAATTTCATTTAACACTTACAATAATGAAATAAATTTATGAATATTCATATTAAAAATTTAAGTTGAATTATAATTATAATCATTTTTATTATTTTTTGCTAAGTGGTGTGAGTATTTAACATGGTTGGATTTTCTTGGAGTTTCGAACTGATGTGAGTGCCTTAACAAAATACCCCACCACCATCTATTCTACTCCCCATGGAAAATAATTATGTTCATTTAAGAATAGTACCATAATTTATTATATTTATAAAAAAATATTCATTCATAATTTGTTTTGTAAATTAGATATTGACTTGTTACTAAAAATACATTAACACTCCCCACTAGTTGTAGCATACACATTGATAGGGTACTTTCTTTGTTAATGATAGTGACCAATGACAAACAACTCACAATATCCCTCTCCTTATCCCTCTCTCTCTCTCTCTCTCTCCACTAACTCTCTCTTTTCACCGTTGTCTCTCTCTCTCTCCCTCTACCTCTCTCTCCACCTCTCACTCACACCCTTTCTCACCTCTTACTCTTGTAATCCAACCCCCTCTCCCTCTCCCTCTTGCACTCTTCCTCTCTCCCTCCTATCTTTGTCGTGTAATATATCTCTCTGACTACTCCCTTCGTGCTAGCTTCCCTCACTATCCATCTCTATATACCTTTGAATCTTTCTTTATCTCTCCACCTCTCATTCTCTCTCTCCCCTTCTCCCTCTCACCCCCACTTTCTCTCTCCCTATCCCTCTATTCCTATCCCTATGTCTCTCTCCCCCACTCTCTCTTTCTCCTATCCTCTAGTCTCTCCCTCTCTCTCCCTCTCCTGCTGTCCCTCTTTCTATATCTCTCTCTCACTTTCTCCAAACATTCTCTCACTCCCTTCCTCTTGCATTCTCTCTCTCTCTCTCTCTCTCTCTCTCACTCCCTCCCCAACTCTCTTTCACACTCACTCTCTCTATCTCCCTCTAGCTCACTCTCCCCTCTCTCCCTCACTTTCTCTCTGTCCCTCCAATCATAGTCGTATTCCTTTCCATTCCCTATCTCTGTTTCTTCTCCACACTCTCCCTACTTCCACCACTCTCTCTATCTCCCTTTCCCTCTTCCTCTCGTGTACTATGTCTACATCTCCCCCTCTGTTTATCTCTCACTCTTACCACTTTCTCTCACTCTCCCTCACTCTCTTAGTCCCTCCCTCTATCTCCCTTCATATTTCTCTCTCCCTCTTTGTATTTTTCTCCCCCCTACCTGTGTCTCTTTCCCTCTCTCTCCCACCTTTCTCTCCCTATCTCTCTCTCCCTCCTCTCTTTCCATGACACTCCCACCCCCAACCCACTCTCTCTCTCTCTCTCTCTTCCCTCCTCCCCCCAAATCTCTTTCACAACTTCCCACTCTCTCCCTTTCCCTCTCTACTACATTTTCCTTTGGTCCCTCCACTCTCACTATCTCTATCACACACACATAATATCTCATGTTTTCTCTCCTACAACCCTTCTCTCTCCCTCCCTCTATCTTTCTCCCTTTCACACTATCTCCCTCTCCCTATCTCTTTTTCACAATCTCTCATACTCTCTCTCCCTCATATCCTCACTTTCCCTTTGTCCCTTCATCCATACACATATGCCTTCCCGCCTCACCACCCTATCTCCTCGACCTACGCTGCCTCCTTCCATCACTCTCTTGGTCTTCCACTACATATCTCCCACTTTGTCTCCATCTACCCTTCTCTTTATCTCTCCCTCCTCCCAATTTATCTCACTCTCGCTCACTCTCTCACT
>APFE030793682.1:0-10843 GCA_000404065.3 Pinus taeda
TGCGAAAATCATGCACAAAACCATAGGTGGGTCCGCCCATAAAGTGGGGTTACGGGTACCCCTCAAACCCCCTGTTAACTATGTGGAAAGAATATAACACAACCCAACAACTAGAATGTGGATCCAATGATTTCAATACCATAGGACAATTTCTAATATGTGATTGTACGTTAAGGGAAAATTTAAGCCATTTATATTGATCTTTTTATTTGATTTCAATCTACTTATAGCAAAGAAAAGAATCCACGAATGAGAATATCACTACTAGTGAACCATTAATGATTTGGTCAATCAATGGGGTTGGATAGTTACCTTTTGGTAATTCCTGATTAAGTTCCTTTAGATGACAAAAACATGAATTGTACCCTTTTTTGTGACGAGAATGATGTTAGAAACCTATTCAATTAAGGAAAATAGACATATGAACTAATATTTAAGTAATTTTTCAACATCTTCCTTAAGGATATCAACTGTGTGAGGGTTTATTGGGTGAAGTCCTTTCTTCAGTAGATTATTTATTTCATCCATATGGCTATCGATGATACATAACTATTCATATGTACAAGTGAATACATATTAGAATTATATGAAAAGAGTAATATAGGTAGAAATATCATTTGGAGTGAAATTCACTACAATCATGATGTTTTCTATGATCCCGGGTTTACAAAAAATATCAATGGGTATGATTTGAGAGATACTCAATACATTTTCTTTAGGTAACACATCATGTTCCATGATAGGATGATGCAACCAATTAGAATTTGAATATTCATTCCAACTAGTATATTTCAAAATCTACTCTATACATATTACGAAATAATATTTTGATGTTGATAATATATAAAATATTTCAATGTGAACCTTAAATAAAACAATTATATATATATTCTTTTGTAAAAATGTAAAGAACTTCATATTAGCAAAAATGATGTACAAAATTTACACAACCATAATCATGTAAGTTCTTCTGGTGGAACTAGGTTTCAGACCATCTTCCCACCATGGGAAACTAATAGGTCATTGCTTGAAATCTAGCGTCAAAGAAATATCTATTCATGGGAAAATCCAAAGTTAGTAGCATACATAATCAGTGATTGTAATACAAAAAATAGTGCGTGAGAATTTTCCTTAGGGCTAAGAATACAGGCCATTCAAAAATATGCTTCAAACATTTTTCTTTCCTTTAGAAGTTGTTGAGCCATCAAGTGTGCTATGAAGCCAGAATTGTGTTAGTGCATATTTTGTCTCCTCCTCAATGGTAAGACAACCATAAGAACTCAAAGCTTGCTATGGTTGTTCCTTATTAGTTTCTCCACTAACTTGACATTTTATTTTCATATAATCAATAATTATGGAAGAGGAAGGGCCGAGGGGAAGCGAGTGAGATTGAAAGGGAGTTTATACCATCTTGGGAGCTAGTGCGGGAATGGTAGAGTGAGATAGGAGAGAAGGAGATGTCGAAGGAGTGGATAAGGCCTCTTAGAGATTCCTGGAGACTATTATTTCTTAGAACTAACAACCTTCCTTATGGAAGCTTCATTGGCTTGTTGTTGCTTCTATAACTGTCTGGCTAGTAAACTTTTAAGGCCCAATGCCAACCACCTACGTTCCATAATTCATCAGCTTCCACGGAGGACATATTGTGTGGTATGCTTTCATGAATATTTGGAATGAAGACATTAGATTTTTAATCAAAATCTACAGCATGGGAATGATGATCACGACCACATCCATTGCATCCATTGCCTCCATTGCATACACATCTACTCTCTTGAACCATAGTAGCAGGTGGGAGAATGAGGAGGAGGAATTTAAAATCATTGAGGGAATTGTAGATTTTCTTTTGGAAGGAAATAAGAGTATGATAGCGTGAGTGATGAATCATGAAAAAGTTGGGTGACAAAAGAGCCAAATAAATTTTTAGACATACATAATGTTTTCGATCGCCAAGTAAGTGAATGAGGCATTAGTGTTAAGTACAAATAGGCCACACAGAGGATATGGAGCAGTCGATCAGGCATCATGAAATCGATGGATTAGCATACGGAGTGGGCATATTGAAGTCGGATGAGAGCCGCTTTCCATGTGAATGCATGGTGATGATAAATGTCGATAAGAGAACAATCAATTGCCACCCAAATTAGCAGGAATTTTTATCAACTTAACATTTATCAAGAGAAGAAAATTCAATTTAAAATATTTTTTCCTTTGTTATTTTTTTTTCCACTTAGTAATATCAAGGAGATGTTAAATTTATTTAATACTTAATAAAATTTCATAGCCGACATTTAGAAAATATTCATGGAAAGAAGAAATTTAGTGAAATCAATAAATAAATAAAGTGAAGGATGTTTTTCATTTAATTAATTTGTGCTTTCTAATTCAATGACATCATGGAGATGTATAATTCCTTCAATATTTGATATGAATTAGAATTTAAATTACATTAACAAAAAGGGAAGATTGGCAAGTATGCATTTTGTATATAAAAGAATTGAAAATATTATAATGAATGATTCAAAAATTTTAACGGTGTCTATCCCAAAATGAAGGAGGTGTAATTTTTTCCTTATTTATCTTTTTGTTGACAAATGGCACGAATGTGTGTGTCTATGTGTCTATGGTTGGGTATAGAAATATCCAAATTTCAACTATTATTATATTATATATAATTTAATTGGTAATGAAAAGAAAATTATGATTAAATCATTTTAATGGTGTGTAACTCAAAATGAAAAGAATCCCAATTCTTTTTCATTTAGTTGGAGTTGACATGGAAATGAAAATATATAATATATATATATATATAAATATATAATAGACTTTTTTTATATATATAATGATAACATGAAGGTTAAAGTTTACCTTGTGAGTGGTGGCCAACAGGGGAATTAATGGGCAGGGCCATAGACAAGTTGCATAGGACACCCAAAATATTCTACACACATCTGAATGAGATTGTTGCTTGAACGATTGTTTTTTTAGAATTTGATTTTTCTAGATATAGGAGTTTTGGAAGGTGGTAGGGAAATGTTGACTATGCATAGACCGGTAACCTACGCATGCTCATTCAAGTGGTTTCTTTAGAAAGAAAGGGCAATGCAAGCTAGAGGGGCTTGTAATTTGGTCACTATGGTGTGCTAAATTGCATGGTTTGATACCTCAATGATCTTAAGGGAGGTGAAATATCCTTTGGATTGTGAGACGTGGTGAGGACAAGAGAACTACTAAATTTTCTTGCTACAGGAGTTAAATAGGGTAGTTTTATTCCCTTCCTTGTTTCGTAAGAAATATGGCTCTACCACTAGGCCCTAGGAGTTCCTTTGAAAATTGAATTTTGGATGTGGCGGTCCTTTTTTATTTTTGGGTTCCCTCATCTTTACACTTTCAAGAATTTGTCATGGTCCCTATTGTATTTAGTGGTATTTATTGCACGTATCTATCACCAAATTTTCTTAGGGTTGAGAGATGTAGTTTGAGGTCTTGGGCTCACTACCTCTATCCTTGGTTTCTTGGGGTATTCTATTCAAGAGGAAGTATTGTAATCATGAGGGTGCTTCTTTAGTGATAATTGTGGAAGAATATGTAATTTTCGACAATTTTTATCTTCTTGAGTTTTGAAGCAGGATTTGATTACCAAGCTAGAACATTTGGGTGGTTGAATTAAATTGGCATTTGTGTTTTGGATTATATAGTGGAATTCTTAGATGAAGGAGGCATGTCGTGCAAGGTGGGTGACCTCATGAAGTCTTGGTTTGCCATTGCAGGTGCGTAGGAGAAGTGGAGGGTGATGGGGGTGTTGAGGCTATTCATGACAGTGAATAAGATCATGAATATGTTTCATCACCTAGCCATGTGGAAGCACCACCATCTTTAGAATGTTTATATAGGAAGTTGCAGAGTCTTATCGCACTTCTGGTGGAGCTACGGAAACAGAGAGATGATGACTCGAATGAGGTGATAACATTCATGATTGACTAAAAACATAATAAACAATAAATTACGGACAAGACGAAATCACTCATAATGAGCCAAATATTGACTAATAAGTGATTAGATCATATTGAGGGTCAGATTGACCACCTAGAGATTCATGTTTATGGGGCCCCTAGAGCCCCAAACATTTATGATTCTGGATAGGAACTGTCACCCCTCATAATCTTTGACAAAAGTTCTTTTGATATATATGGCTGCTAATTTTTGTCTTGTGGAATAACTTCTTGTTACCTTAAAGAATTTATGAAAAAGTTCCAATTCACAACATAGAAGTAGTGATATTGGATCATTCCACAACACATTTAACATATTAATATATTATAACATTTATGATAAATAAATTGTCATATTCCATGTCTTGGTCCATTCCTTGGAAAAATAGTGTCACATCCATAGTTTTCCATGTGATTTATAATCATATCATTTAGATGTCCATGATAGTACTTATTCGTAGTACATGTCAATTGAATGAAAGATCAACTCTCCATATAAATTTGCATTTTACATATATCTTATGATTGTAGATACTATGCTTCTTCAATCTAATAATTTATTATACACTCCATATAGATTTACGTTTACTTCTCAATTGAATAATAATTTTGTTTTTAATATTGCAAAAAATAGATTTATTTTAATAATTATATTTGAGGTAATTTTCAATGTTATCTTATTCAAAATTTAATTATAAACCAAAAAAATCAAATTTTAAATTATTAAATTTATATAACATGAATTTAATTTTCTTTTTAACACTAAATTTATGAAACAACAAAAAACTATTTTAATATCGTATCTAATATTTTAGACATTTTTATTGTTTTACATTTAAATCCATCATAATCTATTAATGCCATCTCTAAATTCCTAAGTACTTTTTTTTGGCATTTAATTCTATAATTATTAATATATAATTTTCAACAATCAATGAATTTTTCTTTGTTTATTTTAAACATATACCATGTTTTTTTCTATCTTTTATTTTATTGTTTTTTTTAGATTCTATTATAATTCTATACCTTTTAAATATAAGATTTTATTTAATTGCAAATTTTTAATTTTTAAATTTATTTAAATAGTTTAAATATAACAAATAATTATAACCAAGTCAATAGTACTTTTTCATTTTACTTACACTAAATACACAAATATATTTAGTGAAATTTTTAAAGGAGCTCATAAAGACATTACGATGTGAGCTAAGGGTTAATGAGTGCTCCATATTATCACATACAATCCATCAAAGGTATGTTCATGCCAAGATATCATGACCAAAAACTACGCTACATCACCCTTAGAAGAGGAAAGGGCTTATGTAGAACTAACTAGGTCAACTATTGGCACTCAAATGTGATGTACAAGCCCTATCTTGTAATATTAAGGATGGCCATCATCATCTATTAGGTGGTGATGAGCCTCTTTATTGGGTAACTTTATGGAACTTCATACACCTCCAAGCTTATTTAAATCAACTCTTCTCATAATTCCTTACATATTTTGATTATATTTTTCTTAATGAGACGAGTAAAAGTGATATGTTATGTCTAGTGGACTAATGTGCATTGATTGCAGGCTTTTGAGATAAAATCATCGCAATTTTGGCTAATTAACAATAGAAACTCGAATGGGACAAGGAGGAGATATTATAGGAGATAGACCCTCCTCATTTAAGCCTCACTCATTCCAATATTTCTCCATCAAACCACACTAGCTTGGAGTTGCAAGCAACTGAGTCATGAAGATCAGAAGGAAGTCAAGCCAGTGACAGTTAAAGAACCAGTTCATCTTGAGTTTTGGAGCCAAGCCTCCCTAGATTTAAGGAAGTCATTGGAGATTTCAGTTGTATAAATAAAGATGCCTAGAGCCTCATTAGGATTCAGATTTTTTATGTAAAAGCATTAGGAATTTTCAAGCTGAAGACTTGTGGAAGACATTGTTGTGTAATTTTCTGATATGATAATGAGAATGAGAATTTCCTTGATCCAACACTGATTTGACTCATGGCTAAAACTCTTGGATTAGGGTTCAACCCTAGCAGAAAAGGTGCCTCTTCTTGTATTTGTATTCCTAGTCAATTTCATAGATTAATGGTTGAATTGTTTTTAGCATTACTTCATTGCATGTAGTTGTGGATTTGATTATTTTTCTTCCATTTGTGCATTGCTTTAGTAGTATCTTGGGAAGACAAAGGAATATCAAAAATCTGATAGTAGGTAGTGTTGGCCTCACTCCTCCATGTAGGGACCATGGTTTGAGAAAAGAAATCCTATGCAGCTCCAAAAAGACAAAATTTTGATTTCTTGTGGAATTTAGAATTTTCTGCTACTTAGGCCAGCATTTTACCAATTTTCAAGAATAGGATTTAATTGAAATTTCTGATATCTTCAGCCTTTCATTCGATTCATGAAGGTTTCAAACTATTCTGCAAGTTTTTCCATCCATGAAATAAGCAACTACATAATGAAATTATGTTTTGTTAGTTGATTGAAAATATTTCTTGTTTGACATGGTTCATGGATAATTGCCAATGATTGATGTAGTGTAGGAGTTTCAGCAATGTAAAGAGATATCATGACTATGAATCTCATCCTAACCTCATCCATCCATGATTATCACTTTTTCCACTAATCCCTCACCAAATTCATCATTACACAAGAACACTTCTCCATGTTTAATTGAGCAAATCCAACCATCTCACAATCTCTGTTTTGATCTTAGAAGGAGTCCTAGCCACTCCCT
This sequence comes from Pinus taeda, assembly GCA_000404065.3. Taxonomy (NCBI): domain Eukaryota; kingdom Viridiplantae; phylum Streptophyta; class Pinopsida; order Pinales; family Pinaceae; genus Pinus; species Pinus taeda. The sequence continues at coordinate 6,739 of APFE030793682.1, forward strand.
TGCCTCATTTCTCTCACCATTCACCTTCCCTAAGACCTACACCACCTTCCAAATCCCTCCTCTTTCTCTCGGTCGAATCCTGTAGGAATAAAGGGGATCAGTAGTAGCATTAGGACATCCTGTAGGAGGCATTAGGACATCATGTACGAGGCATTAGGACATCCTCTATGATGAGCTATAATGGCCCGTTTTGAGGCTGAATTGTGGAAAGAGCACCAAGGAAGATAGGAGAAGACCCCTACTTGCCTCCCAAGCCATCTGACCATTCACCATAATCCCTAATCCACTCGCCACATCACCAAGAGGATTTAGCATTCACATTTTCACACAAAAAGGACAAAAAGGAAAAAAGAGTTATTGTGCTCATTTACATGCGTAGTAGTAGAATGTTTGGTTATTTCAGATTTCATGCCTAGGACAATAGGATTACACACATGTCAAATTAGCCATATTTTGAAGAAAAGCCTCTTAGCAGTAGTTAGATGAATGGTGTGTTTAATCATTTGATATTAGTTTTTCCTTAGTACAGTAGACAAGCTTTTAGTTAGAGTAAATTTCCCTTTTTCTCATTGGTAATCAAGCTTCTTCTGAATCAATAGAAGGTTGGTTTGAGAAACCATAATGGTCTTACACCAGCTTAGCAGTAACAAAGAGAAAACCCATCACATCTGCTTGTTTATACAACATTGTCACTTCCAAGTTTGTATGAACCCTAGGTTGATAAAGTAAAGTTGGTAGCCCCAGGAGTTGCAACATTCTTGCTGGAATACTGGTGCTCATCACCTTTTGGTGTTGTTTCTAGGGAGGTATCTTAGTAAGATGTGATTTATACTTTCTTTCTTCCATTTCTTATCTATGACATTCTACTATTAGGCTTCATTTATGGACAAGTAATTGTAACTCAATTTTCTTTCTTGTCCATTCTGTAAGTGAGATTTCATTCAAGCTATTAATTTCCATTCAGTTTGTGATTTCAATTCTGCAGTTAGTCTCAAAGCTTGAAAAGAAAACATAAAACTAAGCAAGAAAAATTCTTTCATTCCTCATAGGAATAGGGATAACTTAGGGATATTTCTACCAAATACCCCCACCACTTCAAACATCCAACCTTCCCTCTTCTTTGGTAGCTATGTATTGGAGGACCCCTAAGGCAAACAACCAGATATTTTTGAAGAGTCTAAAGGTGGAGAAGAAGAAGGAGAGTCCATTCCAACTGACCTAATGGCTGAAAATAGAAATGACATAGGAGATAGAGAAAGAATTGAGGGTTCTTCTCCACAAATGCATTCATGAAAACCATCAATTGCCACCCAAATTAGGGGGAATTTTATATCAACTTAAAATTTATAAAGAGAAAAAAATTGAATTAAAAATATTTTTTCCTTTGTTAAACTTTTTTTTTCCACTCAGTAATATCAAGGAGATGTTAAATTTCTTTAATACTTAATAAAATTTCATACCAGACATTTAGAAAATATCGATGGCATGAAAAAATTTAGTGTAAACAATAAATGAATAAAGTGAAGGATATTTTTCATTTAATTATTGTTCTTTCTAGTTCAATGAAATCATGGAGATGTACAATTCCTTCAATATTTGATATGAATTAGAATTTAAAATACATTAACAAAAAGGGAATATTGGCAAGTATGTATTTTGTATATAAAAGAATTGAAAAAAATATAAAGAATGATTCAAAAATTTTAACGGTGCCTATCTCAGAATGATGGAGATGTGTACTTTTTTCCTTATTTATCTTGGAGTCAACATACGACACGAATGTGTGTGTCTATGTTGTAGTAGTATAGATAAATATCCAAATTTCAACTATATATATATATATATATTAGCATTTCCAGGATATCACAATCTCTGCGATTGCAGGCCTTGGTTCTCGCCAGGCCAACAATATGCATCCTCATAAGAAGGCACAATCATATTGGAAGGAATTTGGAGGCTGTGGGGCTCCATCATGGGACCCGAATCCACACAAGTTGTTTCGATCCGATCTCCCGTTCACTCATTCCCAAATAATATTCAATGGCTATTATAGAGACTGGGGTTCCTTACGGAACACCTACCCTGATGCATGGACTCCCTCGCAGAAAATGGAGATAGAGGGATGGACGGGAAAGGAAAGGGTTTTAGGAACAACAACTTATACCACTGACACACTACAAACCAGAGCTTCTCTAGAGTCATACCTTGGCTGTCGATCTGTCGCCCACAAGATAAAAGCCAAAAATGAATCTATATGTCCAGAGATGAAACTGCACGGGAATGGATCTAGGTTATGCGGCCTATTGTGCCCCTTTATTCACAAAGGAAGGAAGGGTCTGGCACCAATGGATGGAAGCTAAGAGCTATAGCAGATCTAGCCAAAGGTGACATGATCCCGGAGGGCCAGACATTCTTGCGAAAGGTAGATATTCTAGAGATAGTGGTTGGGACTATGAAAAACGTCCTCCACAAACTAGATCTAGAGAAACCAAGACAAAAAAAGAATACAAAACACAATGGTGCATTTAGGTTTACAGAGAAAAAGCCAGATCCAACAGATCAAGACCTCAACAAGGCCTTTCCACTCTGCATGGATGAAGATTTGATACAAATCTTCATCAAAATGATAGGGGGTAGACACTACTGCATGCAGCTCAACAAGGGGACAAGTATTCATGAGTTAAAGAAGGAAATCCAGTTTCAACTTGGAACCCCAACAAAACACCAAAATCTGATATATATAAGACATAGTCTGTAGGACAACCACACACTTCAGCGCTATGGTATAATGAAAGATTCGACCATCATTCTTAATCTAAGGTTGTGTGGTAGATGTAATGGATTCAGTTCAAAAAATACAGGTTCCTTTTGTGATGCAATCAAGGGAAAGGTGAAAATACCAAACAAACTAGCAGGAGCATGAGAGCTACTAGGCCCCTACATTGTGGAACAAAAAGTGGAATCTCCAACGCTTTGAGTGTCTTTCCTAGAGGTAATTTCTCTACTCATAGATCTATCCAAGAATGTTTTTATCTATAGATTTAATAGCTTTTGGCCAAAATTTGATGCTCTGCATCAATGGATCTTCTCCTCATGGTCATCCAACTATGAAATTTGCATGTGCCCAAAAGGATTTTTTGTAGTTAGATTCAAAACAAAATGGGAACGTGATAGTCTCATTAATCAGGGACCTTGGTTTTGGGGAAATGTTGGTCTCTTCATCACCCCCTGGTTCCTTAATTTTGATGTCAATACTATGAAAGTGTCAACAATGCCTATTTTGGTTAGGCTTCATAACCTCCCTCTAGAATTTTGGCATCCCAAATTTTTAATAGCCATTGGGAATTCCTTCGGGAAATTACTAAAAATGGATGAAGATAGAGATATTAGGGGAATTTTCACATTTTCTAGAATATGTGTACAAGTGGACTTGAGTCAGGGGCTGCCTGATCACATCACATCTATCTTCAATAACACTTTGTGGAAACAACTGCTGAACTACGAGAATATATCATTCAGATGCAAAGGGTGTATGCAAACAGGGCATCTCCAATATGGCTACCCACTGGCCATAAAGGAGCCCAAAGGGAATAATAAACAACAAAAAAAGGCCAAAGGGTGATAGCGTACTGACCTGCTGGAAGAAGAGGACATGCGGACAAAACCTATAGGGAATCTTTCAGAACTTGACACACAAAAGGGATAGAAATATACATAGGAAGAGAACACCCCAAACACTTAGTTAGAGCCATACAACACGAAACAAAAACAATAACTTCAACTGGAAGCAAGTGGCATCAAACGAACTCATGGATCGGAAGGATCACAATCTGACAAAGAACATCCAATGAACACATCGGAAAACTAGCTAGCTATTATTGCACCCTCTCCCAACTTCGGAGGTGGGCGAAGAGTGGAGCAGAAGAAGGGCCGAAAAGTATAGGCTTGCAGGAATTTATTTTTTTCTCTTTAGTAATCCTTTTTTTCTTTTTATTACATGAACAACCATCTGCATATGCTCCAAGCATGTACAAAATGTAATTTTTTTATATGAATAAAATTACGACTTTTTCTATGAGAAAAAAAAAAAAAATATATATATATT
>APFE030793684.1:0-17585 GCA_000404065.3 Pinus taeda
AGAGAGAGGGAAGGAGGGGGGATAGGGAGAGAGAGCGAGATGAAGGGAGCGAAAGAGAGAGAGGGCGAGAGAAAGAGAGAGAGATAGGGGGTGAGAGAGAGAGAGAGATGTGGGAGGGAGATTGGGAGAGAGGGAAGGAGGGGGTGATGGAGGGAGAGAGAGAGAGAGAGAGAGGTGGGAGGGAGATTGGGAGAGAGAGGGAAGGAGGGGGAGAGGGAGGGAGAGAGAGAGAGGGAGGGAGCGAGAGAGGGAGAGAGAATGAAGGTAGGGGGAGAAGGGAAAATGGGAGGGGGAGTGAGAGGGAGGGAATGAGAGAGAGGGGGGTGGAGGAGAGAGAGAAAGGGGGGAGAGAGAGGGAGGGAGGGGGTAGGGAACAGAGAGAGAGAAAGAGTGAGGGAAGGAGGTGGGGTTAGGGGCAAATAGGGAAGGAGGAGGGGGAGGTAAGAGAGGGGAAGGGGGAGAGGAGGTTGGGGGGGGGAGGAGTTGAGGAAAGAGAGAGGGAAAGTGAGGGAGGAAGATATGGAGAGATAGAGAGAGAGTGAGAGAGTGACAAGGTACATAGACATAGAGAGGGGGAGAAGAGAGAGGGAGAGAGAGGATGATAGAATGATAGAGAGGGAGTGTGATGGAGAGAGAGATAGAGAGGGAGAGAATACAAGAGAGAGAGAAAGAGAGGCATAGGAAAATGGAGAGATGGGAGAGAGAGAGAGCAAGGAGGAGATAGATAATGAGGGAGATATAGAGATAAAGAGAGGGAGAGAGAGACAAGGAGTGAGAGAAATATAGATAGGTAGATAGATAGAGAGAGAGGGGGTGGAGAAAGTGAGAGAGGAAGAGAGAGGAAGGGGAAGAGGGAGGGGGGAGCGAGAGGGAGAGGTGGAGGTAGAGAGAAGGTGAGAGTGAGAAAAAGACAGGGAGAGAGAGAGAGAGGGAGGGAGGGAAGGAGAGAGAGAAAGAGAGGGAGGGAGGGAGAGATACATGAGGAGGGGGAGAGTTCGGGAGAGAAAGAGAGGGAGAGAGCGAGGGAGAGAGAGGGAGGATGTGTGGGGAAGGATAGAGGGAGGGAGAGAAAGAGGGGGAGAGAGAGAGAGACAAAGAGGGGGGCGAGAGAGAGAGAGCGGTCGAGAGAGAGACGGATGGGAGAGAGGGAGAGAGAGGAAGAGAGAGGGAGGGAGGGAAAGAGGGAGGGAGGGAGCGAGGGAGGAATAAAGAGAGAGAGGAGGAGGGAGAGAGGGGGAAGGAGGTTGCGGGAGGGAGGGAGGGAGAGAGAGAGAGAGAGAGGGAGAGGGAGAGAGCAAGGAAGGAGGTTGGGGGAGGGGAGGGAGAGATGGGAGGCGGGGGGGAGGTAGAGAGGGAGGGAGGGAGAGAGGGAGAGAGGGAGAGAGGGAAAGAGGGAAAGAGGGATAGAGAGAGAGGGGATGGAAGTAGGAGGGAGAGAGAGATACTAATAGTCGGTGCAGAATCACACTTCTTCAGATGTGATTCTACTATGCAGAATCATACTTCTTGGGATGTGCCAACAATTGGTGCTTCTTCATTGTCTCTAACAACTACATTAAATGGGAGAGGTGCTCCTAGGTAGCAGTGTTCTAGTATATCATCCACATGAGAAATACAAAATGAACCTATAAAAGGGTGAAATATATCATTCATTAACCTCATGAATGTACTTGGTGCATTGCATATGCCAAAAAACATAATTAATCATCATACACACCATCTTTGGCTTTAAAGGAAGTCTTCTAGGTATCCTCTTCACATTCTCAAACCTGGTGATACCTTGACTTTAAGTCGAGTTGGTGAAGTATATTTTTTGCTACAATTCATCCAATAGATCATCTATCTTAGGAAAGGGTTACTTTATCATGACCATATTGTTTTATAAAACCTTGTAATGAATGCACATCTATCATGTTGCATAATTCTTAGGCACAATTATAATGGGTGAACCACATGATGAGGTACTTGGTCGAGAAACATTTTGTTCTGTTAGTTGTTGCAACTGCTTCTTCCCACTTTTTGTTTATATAAATTCCACTTGTACGAGCCAATGTTTGGTAGTGGAGAGTCTGAAAATAGCTATATTTTGTGCTCCACTTTGTTGAATTTTCATGGTTACTACACTAACAATTATGTTCCAGTGACTCATTAACCAAATCATATTATATCACATTCATCATTAATAAATTATACATAGGAAATATAAAAAACAAAACAATAATGAGAGTAGGATCATGAAGGGACAAGAAAACAAAAGAGACACACATTTTTACCTTGGGAAAACCCTAACTAGGGAAAAAAACAACAACCTTTCCTTAGAAAAATTGTTCATTTCAATAAGAGATACTAGTATGATCTTTCAAGTCAAAATAAATTAGAACTAACTAGTAATCAAACCTAGGTCAAACCCAGGTCATGAAGGAAAATCCTCTTTCCACTACTACTCCCTCTATCACGTGAGTTCTTTCGCTTCTGTCAGAGGCAAGTCATATGTTAAAGAGGTCTACTAGGACATTTGCTATCCCTATATCCAAAAATGTCATGTCTAAGGTCCGTACAAAACCTTCTTTATTTTGTAAAAATGAGATTCCCTCTCATGTAACACAAATCCCTTAGGTAGCTCTATGTGCACTTCTTCTTCCTGAAATAATCCATTGGGGAAAGAGGTCTCCACATCCACTTCATGTAATTTTCAAACAATAATATAAGCATGAAAAATAACAGTTGTAACATAAGTGTACCTGGAAACTGGAGTCTCCACATAGTCGACTCACTTTTTCTATGAGAATCCTCATGATTATTTCTGTGTACTTCTCCTTGCTTCCATATACCACATAATTCATCTTCATATTCACATGGAAGTCACCACCCACTTGTCTTCAACACAATTTCCTCCATCATAGCATTCTTCAAATTTGATGGCCTACCCGCTCCCTCTAATCTAGGAGCTCTTCTCGTCGTTAGGTACGATTAATACAATTTCTCTCTTGAACACATTATTGATCCTGGGAGAACCCTCTTGTCACAAAATTTTCCTCATTCTTCCAGCACTTCCATTTGTTTCTAGAGCCTTGTCAACCTTCACGATGTACCTTCAACCCTCACTAGGAGACCATGGAAGAAAAATTATAACCCAACAAAAAAAACAAAGATAAGAGACTAATTAATAGTAAAACAATAATAATCAAGGAATAGATATACAAAGTACTTATCTTTTTCAAGAATTGTCAACTCCCTCTTGATATTTTCCTCCTTGCAGGAGTCATTGAAATCCATATGCCAACTCATCATCCTCATCCTCATAATTAACATGTTTCTTTTCTCTCCTTCCTTGCATGAGCTAGGGTTTCTTCTTTTAACAAAAACATTGATCTAATAGGTCTATCTCTAGGGTTTTATCCACAAACAATAGGTTTTTTTGATCCTATCCTTCAAGCCTGTTGATGGAAAAAAATGAATGAAATCAACAATGGGTAGGTCGCCCAGTCATGGTCCCAACGAAATCCTTATCCTTTTGAAAAGGTGATTATGACTTGTTCAAATGGGTCAAATTACCCTCTCTCTCCCTGTTGAATTTTGGTGTTTCTAATAACTTATCAACAAGAAAATTCGATCAAACTTACCCTCTTGTAGCATGCTTGTAATGTAGTTATTAAGCTGACATAAGGACTCAACCAAACCACCAATGCAGTTTCTCATATGTAAGGAAAATTCTAAAATATGAGAACTAAATCTAAATCTAAATCTAAATGCAAATAAAATATAATCTATTATGGAAGCAATCAAAAGGATATATTAAATCTAACTCGATTAAAAGAAGGATCAATCATCCTCTCAATCAAGAGAAAAATATTGAAATTTGGACCAACTTTAATTTAGAATAAAAGTCAAGTAAATAAGAGAAGGAAATAATTCTACTACTTGCTACTTATTTGAACAAATATATACATTCAACTACCAATAAATTGGTATTGTGCTGCACATACCTCTATATTCAAATAAAATGAATTGAAAATAAGTGGTATAATTTCATTAAAGAAATAGTTCTTAATATAATCATGACTAAAAAAAGATAAACTTGTCATCAATCTACTAAATAGTTATAAGTGATAATATGCATGTCTATTCAAATTCATTGCCTATCTTTAATATGAATAAGAGTTGTCACTAAAATATAGGTTTTCAATGTTTAGATAAGCATACAATTAACTCAAATTTGTAATAGTGTAACCCAACAATCAAATAGTTATCTTGATGAATGATTCAACCATAATTAAATTTAAATGAATACCTTCAGTCAACCTCTAACTTTGACACATCTTAATCGTTATGGGCTAGAATTGTCATGAGTCTCTAGTGCTAGTTTCAAGACTAGATTTATTGCTATGAAATTTTTCTATGATCTCAAGTTGAATAGAATATCAATTTTAGCCTTCTCTATTCGTGTCTTTCTAAGGAAGAGAATGGTCATTTATTTCTCTTCCTCATCCACATATGAGCTTCTTTCCAGCTAATTACTTGAATCTATGGCCATGAGATTATTCTTCTTAGAATATTTCTTTTGGTTCTTTGGGTTTAGCTCTAGATACAACTTCCAACACTTCTTCTGTATAAGACCAACAATGTTATAGTGGTTATAGTTGTTGCTACGATATATTCACTAGTGTGTTATCACTGTTATATTTTTTTCTTTCCCTTTCTAGGAAGCTCTATGGTGCTCTTTCTACTTTGACCTAGTTGTTTTTCCTTATTTTATATTATTATTGTGCCTGTACATAATCCCCATTCTTCGTTATGGGTTTAAACAACATTTGTTTCTTGCATTGATGGTTCTTTATAACCCCCATATACTTGAGAAACATGTATGGTTCTTTGTGGAGATACTAAAAATTATCTCCATCTTCCTAAATTTCGTGGTGTACTCCTATACACTAAGCACTTATATCTACCCAAGGTAATTCTTCTAGATCCATTGTTCTCACACATACCCAATATGGTAAAACTACATGATGAGGATATTGAAATCTTCCCACTTAATCACTACAGGGTATCCCTCTAGTCTGAAGGTTTTCGTATGGATTTCCCACCAAGTTACGGAATGTCCCTATAATATCAAATGATAAAATCAAATTTTAGGTCCCTCATCTGTGTGGTCAACTCTAAAATAAACCTCTAACAAATATAATTAGTGATTTAACTTCAAACAATTAATCTCACCTTGATATGGCTTAATGTAGAGTTTTTCTTCCGTCTTGAACGATAATTGTGAATGGTTCATGCCACTTGAATTGGGTTGTTCCTTTTCATGTTATTTCTTAGATTTTCTCTTTGGTTAATCCATGTCCCTGATTTCCCCTCTAAACTGACCTCTAAGTTGGAGCCTCCATCTTCTCCTATTTTTAAAATTTTCACTAGAGTTTCCATAAGAAGCTTCATGTTTCCATAATTAAACAATTCAAATATAATAATTAACTAAAAAAATTATTCACTAATAACTATATAAATATAAATCAAATACCAGAAAATATAAGATAGAATATAGAACAATAATGGTATTAATTTAATTTAATATTAAGATAATTTAATATAATTATTTATTAAATAAATTAAATATTTAAAATAAGAAAATCAAATATTTAAAAAGATAAAATGAAAACAATTTATATAAAAATTTAAAAAGAGTTCAAAAATTAAAGTTTAAAATGTATAATGATATGAGAATGATTAGAATATATTAATTATAAAATTCATATATAAAATTAATAGCAAATTGAAAACACGTCCGTAAAAAAGGAGGCTGTCGGAAAGAGATAATGGCATGCAGACATCAATGAAAACAAAGAAGTTACATACAGACGTCCCCTGAATTTTAGTCGATGAACGATGGCATTGTTATTTCGAGACATAAAAAAAATGAATTTTATTGTTATTGACATTGTCATTGTTATGTTGGCATTGTAAGTGAACGATGGCATTGGTCTTGTCCTACAGTTACTTCATATCACACAAATCGAACAATGACTACAGTTATATAAAGCAATGATTACAGTTATATAAAAGTACTTTGTTGGATATAGGTTATGGGCAAAGAAGATGATAATGTGGGTTATGGGTTATGCTGGATATAGGAATCACATATTGATAGGGTTGGTTACGGGTTTACTTGAAAGAAGGTGACGTTCTAAACTATTATTAGTTTTGGAAATATCGATTTTTATAAAACTATCAGACTATAAGGGTTCTTCCGATCTGCGGATTCTCTCTTCCGATCTGTGGATCTGCGGCCCTCTTCCGATCGACGGATCTGCGGCCCTCGGCACTCTATTCGGTGGTAAAACGCGGCATAGTATTCGGTGGCTCAGATCTCAAAAGCATCGTTCCCTGTGGCTCTTTCACTGATCTATCCCTCGGCACTCTTCCGATCTGCGATTCTTCGGTGGCCCAGATCTCAGAAGCGCCGTTCCCTGCAGCAGTTTTCCTCTTCTTCGGTGGTGGATCTATCTTCTGCGGATCTCAGAAGTCTCGGTTTTCCTCTTCTGCGGATCTCAGAAGTCTCGGTTTTCCTCTTCTGCGGATCTCAGAAGTCTCGGTGGCTCAGATCTAGGCATTTTGAGACAGATCTGCGTAAAATATGGCTCCGAGCTTCGCAAAAATAACTGGTGGCTCATCCGCCTCTGGAGGGCAATCTCCTGCCCATATCGTGAGTGAAGCCCCAGCTCCCACTAACCAAGTGGTCCAGGACTCACTCGATGAAGCTTTGAAGTTCTCCGAAAGTGCCCTAATTTGCCGGTTCAATGGTTTTTGGCCGCAGTTGACAGCACTCCACAATTGGATCTCGGAGTTATGGAAGCCTATCATTTCTGATGAAATTAATATCTACCCCTGTGCTAGAGGTTTCTTTATAGTAGATTTTGAAAATCCTGAAAGCAGACAATGTATTTTAGATTTCGGCCCTTGGTTTTGGGAAAAATCAGGCCTATTCATGAAGCCATGGAACCCATCATTCGATCCCTCTACAGTAGTGATAACCTCAGCACCAGTTTGGGTGAGATTGCCAAGCCTACCCTTGCATCTCTGGAATCTCTCCTCGCTAAAAGCCATTGGAAATGCAATTGGGAAATTTTACTGCAGGTGCCCAGAAACAGAGGAATATGCCAGAACCACCTATGCACGCATCTGTGTGGAAATGGATTTCAGCGCGGGATTCCGAGCTAAAATAAACCTAACAAGTAAAGACTATGTGTGGAACCAGAAGCTTGATTATGAAAGTGTCCTCTTCAGATGTCGATCGTGCTTTGAGACGGGGCATCTAGCCAAAAATTTCCCAAAAGCCTCTGAGAAAAATTTTGCTAGAAAAAACCACCACAGAGCTACATGGTGGGAAGGAGCACAAAAAGAACACTACACTGTCATCAAAGAAGAATATTCTATAGAAAACTCTGAGTCACAAGAAATCAAGGAAGAAGGAAACCACTCCCAAAGCAAGCAAGGAGAAAGCCCGCCTCAACAAATCAACATTTATGAGGACTTGAATACCGCAGAAAATAAATTTTCATTTAACAGCAAAGCAGATCTCCTAAACCAAACTTCTCCGACTTTAGATCGCGAAGCTAAGACACCAATGTCCCAAGAACCAGAAGAGATGAAGGAGATGCAAGACAAAGGAAGTTGGAAGACCGTAGAGAAAAGAAAGAAAGCTACAACACCAATCTCGCCAAGAAAGACGAGGAGCCAGACAAGTAAAAATTAAAAATTGTAGGTCCGATAGACCAATTTGGTCTCAGTGGACGTTAACCATCATCATCATAATCATCATCATCATCATCATCATCAAATACAAGAAACATAAAGTAAATAAAATCCTGAGATGCCTTTTTTGAAATTCTTTTCACATCCAAAAAAGGACTACGTGAGATGCTTTTCTTGAAATTCTCGTGCAAAACAGTTGGGTTTTCTTAACGAAAAGGATGATTGAGATGTTTTTCAGGAAATTCTTTTCACCTCCAAGTCGTCAGGCTTGAATTTGAATTTAAGGTAGAATCTTTGATATTCTGTAAATATTACTTTACGCCGAGATTTTCTGGTCCTCAACTGCTTTTGGCCATAAGAAATTCAATATAATATAATTGGTTGTCTTTCATTTAGCTTCAACACCAATAGAATTTTTAAGCTTTTTTAAATTGAAAATCGTAAGTTTTTTATTCGAAATTAAATTTTACTTGTTTTGCTCTGTAACAATAGATACTCTGTTTAACTTAGTGTAGATTTTCTCTCATCCCGTGCTTTCTACTATTAACCATTAATGTTTCAATGTTACTAGAAGTGAGTTATACTTTATTTAACCTAACGCAGGCTCTTTCTTGTTCAGTCTTTTTTACTATTAATTAGTAATTTTTCAATGTTGTTAGAAGTGAGTATTAACCATTAATGTTTCAATATTACTAGAAATGAGTCAAGAGAGCTGGTTACATTTATCTATTTTTTCCATTTTTATCTATTCAATAATATATAGCAGCATGTCTTTATTTAAGTTTTAATATTCAATAATATATATGCCAAGTTTTCATTTAATGTTACTAGAAGTGAGTTATACTTTATTTAACCTAACGCAGACTCTTTCTTGTTCAGTGTTTTCTACTATTAATCAATAATTTTTCAATGTTGTTAGAAGTGAGTATTAACCATTAATGTTTCAATATTATTAGAAATGAGTCAAGAGAACGGGTTACATTTATCTATTTCTTCCATTTTTATCTATTCAATAATATATAACATGTCTTTATTTAAGTTTTAATATTCAATAATATATATGCCAAGTTTTCATTTAAGATTCAATATTTAATAATATATATAACATGTCTTTATTTAGGGTTTAATAGTAATATATTTACTCTTAAGTTTGACATGTATTTTTTAATTTGAAAATCCCAAGTTTCTTATATAAGATTATATGTTCACCCACTTCAAATGTGATCGGTAACTCAAGCATTTTTTTAATTTTAAAATCGCAAGTGTCTTATATGAAATTATATGTACACCCATTTCAAATGTGATTGATAACTCAAAGTTAAGATGAAGTCAAATTTAATTATATCGATAAAAATGTTTTTTCTTAAAATAGAATAGGGATTCCAAAATGTTAATGTAATTATTAATTATTATTAGATTTATGATATGACCATTAAATATTCTATAATATTTTTAGTAGTATACACAAATCAAAGACTATGATTTAAGTGCAAGGTATAGATTAAGAAACTCCATAATAAACTGGATATAAATCTTCATGGATAAAAATCTTCTTCCATGGTTTATTGAATATATGTTTAGCTTATAATAATAATAATAATAATTTTATAAAATATCAAATTTTAGCAATGTGAGATGTATTATGAAGTAAATGTTTTCATTTTTATTATGGATTGATAATTACTAACATTTACTAGCCATTTAATTTTTATAATTGTGCTAGTATGTAAATTTCTATTCAAAATGTGTTATTTTTTTTAATATTGATAATTTAAATACATTTTAAATATTTTTTGCTACTTTAATACTAAATGTTTTAAATATTTGAAAATACATTTTATAGTGAATTACTCGTGTGTTTATCTCTTTTTGTTAATCATATGGGAAGTGAGATAATTTATCTTATTTTGGTTATTCGATTTGTTTGTTTACTTACAGATTTTTCTTCTCAAAATAACATGCACATATTACTTTGTATGGTTTGAAGTGTAGAAACAATTTTCATTGTTTTTCCTTCTTGCTCCTTCTTGCTCTTTTTTTATTTTGTTGTAATTTTAGATATATTTTCTTAATCTTCTTTTAGTTTGCATACAATATTGAACAACTAAAAGTTTATCCTAGGAGACTAGAAAGAAAATTCATAGTTAAAATAATGTATTCCTTAGACAAAACTATTCCCCAAACTTGCATCCTTGTATTTTCCAAACAACTAATACACTTTTCAAGACATGGGAAAATGATCAAGTATTGATGGTACCAATATATGTTCTTAATTCAGGCTCATTCGAATGGATGTTGCTAGGAGGACTTTCATCACGATAAGCGGCATCAACGCAAATATCATAAGCACAGGAACCTATTTAGGGATTTTCCTCTTAAACAAGATTCCTCTATCCCTAAACCATAAATGGAGAAATAACCTAGGAGTTTTGAAAATGTGGTAAGAAAGAAAAAATTAGGTAGAAAACCCTCCTTGGATGTTGATTTCATTGGAAAAAATCATGTAATTGGTATGAAATATTATCTAAGAACATGGTGGAAACCTTAAACAAGGTTACCAATAATCGTAAGGAGTAATCCCACCAGTGATAAGAAACATGGGAAAGAATGATATATAATCAAGTGAAGGAACAACAATAGTGGAGACTACAAATACATATAAATGGATTAAGAAATTAGAGACCTAACACACTTAGAGGAAGGTGAATATATGGAGCTTGGGAAGCTTGATGTGTAGTATTTAGCAGTATAATGGGATGGAAAGGAGACTCACTCAATATTGAATCAATAAATTCAAGTTTTGACAAATGCCTTGATAAAAAAAGGATAATTTTAGCAATGAAAAATACCATGTAAGCATCACTAGTCAATTTATTTAGCAATTAAAACTAAAACCCTAAAATAATGATAAAAATATGAAAATAGAATAAAAGGTTGAAGAAAGGAGATGTAAGAAACTTCTACGAGAGTTTAGAGAAATGCTAGTCGATTTAAGAATAATGGCATTGATGACAAACATGTCCACCCCACCCCCTCAAATATCCAAGGAAGATATTATGATAAATTATCAAATGAATGAATGAAAAAAACAAATATATATTTAAAAATAAAATTCTCAAAGAAAAGTCAACTATGATTATTCTATAGGAAACAAAGTGCTCGACTGATATGCTCTCTAAAATTGATACTACTTGTTCAAGAAACTATAACTCAATGACATTAGATGTACATGAGGCATCAAGGGGAATTAATTTATTATACATCCCACATAATATTATTCTTTCAAACATCTTTTCCACTCAAAGAATGGCCACAATAAAGTATCAACTAATATGCTTGGCATAAATGGGCTTCATTTCCATTGTCTATTGACCGAATTTAATAAGGAATATATGTTTCTCTTTCTTCACAATATTCAACTCATCCCTTATATTGTAGGACATGGTTACCCATTTGTGGGACAATATTTATTATTGAATCCTTGGATGAAAATAGGGGAGGTTGATACAGATCTCAAGGTCTAAGATTTAGGAACCATAAATGTTGACAGAGAGAAGAAGAGACAGCATACAAATATCCTCTGAAACAATTCTTATAAAAACTTTAAATAGAAAATACACATAGTGAATACCTAACATATATGAAAAGAAAGTAATTTTTTATTAAATGGAGAAATCATTTATCCCACATTTTGGAGGTCACATTTGTCCTTTTACAAGGTCAGGTGCATCATTTATGGTATTCTAGGTTACTTCTTGAGTTACAATACCATGGGTAAATACCATGTGTGGATACTACTTTCCATTTCGGATCAAGATTCTTCCGTTAGGAGGAAATGGTTCCCATTGTGTCAAGTTCCCTCATGAGAGGATTTTGTTGAATTGAGCCAATGAATAGGAGGGTTTTGTGTGCTTGACCCATAATCAATGTGAGCAAAAGTCAAAGGATATAGTATCCTATAATGCTTATGGGCCAAATTTGATATTGGTAGTGTCTGGCCTAGAAAATGAACATCAATGACAAGGGTGTTTTGTGGTTGATCCATAAAAATGGGTTTGTAGGTGACCGACAACTATGATAAATGATGGTCCAGAGATATTAATACCCCATGACAGATGTGGGCCAACTCTGATACCAATAGTATATGGACAAGCCCTAGATGGGAAAATCTTCATTCACATGGGTCTATGATGGAAGTTTCCCCTAGAAGGTTATAATGTAAAATGTCTTCATCTTGTTGTGTATGACGTCAAAATTTTTGAACCAACTAGCGTGAGTGACAAAATTATTTTGTTGGAGGAGGCCAAGAATGATAATCTTCCATTGCAATGGGCTATGAAAAAGATAATCCATTTAGAAGGGTCGATATCATAAGTATTCGATTGGAAAAGGATTTGGCAATGGAAAACCTCTGAAATCTTACATAGGTGCGGGATTTGGAAACATCGAAAATATTCCAATGGAATTCTTAGTGTTGTGGCTGGAGATCCGAAATCTTCCACTCATTTTGGATGTGATTTGAAAGTTGATCTGAAATATTCAACATGTACTCGTTACAGTCTGAAGAAAGAAGAGGCTCTTCACTCTAGGATATCATGCATAGGTAGTGAGCAAGGCATCATTGCGAGAATATAAACATGAATCAGAGGCTTGGATCATGTTTTGGAATACTACCATGTGACCTCCATACCCTTCGTTACCCCTATTATGAAGCAGAAACTCACCATGCACTATGGCCATCGTTTTTTCTTTTGTGAAAATTCATTTTTATGAAATTTTTTGAACTTCTTGAAACATATGAGTGGTGGCTAAAATCATGGATGGTATGAGATAAAATATAATGAAGTCATTCACGGGATTTCCTATGATATTCATGGAGATTATGTCGTCACTCATGTGGATGTCATTATAACCTTCAAAGCTATAAAGCCTTCGATTTTCTATTCTTGAGAGGTCAGAGAGGGACCGTATGCTTAGCATAGTGGTCACCCTTTTGCCAAGTATCTTGGCAAGAAAAGGGTCAGTTTGAATATTGAGGAGAACCATGAGCACTCTAGAGGCTTGAAAAATAGCGAGCCAAGTGTAGGTCGTGTTGATGGTATCCTCCACATCATTATAATGTTCAACTTTGCAGTCTGGGGTGTGGGGAGTGATGAGAAAAAATAAGAAACTACGAGATTATTTGTACATCTTCTCCTCCCAAGCGTATGCCATGTATTCATCCTTAATTTATGCGTGGCTAAAATCTCTCGATTCTTGGAGGTTGAGGTAGTATTCCAGGGTGGAATCAACAAAGACAACAACATAATGAGGATTATTGAGGTATTTGAGAATGTACCATTGCTTCTTGCGAGAACTATCATTGGGAAAGATGCAGATTTGTAGCTTGTCCATGAGGCCATGCCTTCACCAGAGTCAAACCTAGATTACTTTCTTTTTCTTGCAAAAAAACTTATGCAACATGTTCTTTCCATTATTGAAGGGCACATAAACACTAATGCCATTTCAAATCTAGAATTCCTCCACCACATCTCTGTTTTGAGGCATGTCATCATTATGATACTTCATCTTTGAGCTTCCTACAACCCTTTTATTGGCTACCACAACCATAGTGTTTGATCCTTTCCTTCTTACTAATTATTTCTTCAGGGATTTACTAGTCACAATCCCTTTGGACCTTGCTAGTGATTTCACCAAATCCATATGGTGAATGATTTGAAGAAATAAAAGGATTAACCCTCACCAAGGAGAAAAATTAATCTTTCATCTAAATAATAACTTGAATCTCAAAAAAATGCCCTAGACATACATTTTTTAAATCAACTTGTCTCTCATACCACTTATCTAGATCGTATGGGCTATGATATAGGAACATTAAATATTGAGAGAGAGTAGGAGAGAAAGAATATAAATATGGCATGCAACTATTCTTGGAAAAACATTGAACATAAAATACACACGCTCAATACCTAACAATATATGAAAAACATATAATTCTTTATTATATGGAAAAATCATTTTCCCTACAATTTGAAGGAACCATTTGTCATTTTACCAAGTGAGGCATGTTATTTACAGTATTCTCGGTGGCTTCTTCACTTACAATAGACTAGGTGGATACCATGGGTGGATTCCACTTCCAATTCAAGTCATAAGGATGATATGACCATATACAGATTTGTGGTTTTTCGAAGTCAGTAATTGAAGCCTAATTTTAGTTAAATTGGGAACATCCAATGGAACTCATACCTAGGGAAATAGAAGAGGGGTCCTTCATCACGTAAGCTCTGGACTAGATGAATTTCCTTTTTCAAAATATTTAATGATCAAAGGACCAATAAGTTTGTTGTAATCATGGGCTTGAATCATTGACCAATATCTTTGAAATTATATTAGACATGAATCCAAAAAATGATCCATTTAATTTAGAAGTGTTTTAGCTAAATAATCCATACGTTTAACAGAATTTGGCTAAATATTGGAAAGAAGTTCCAATGGGAAAATGTACCACAACATATCACTTCTAGAAAAAATTAAATTACGTCATATTATCTATGACAACGCAATAAAGATGAATTCAAAGATATTTTTAAATCATAGAAGGATTTGATTGAGAAAAATGGAGCAGATTTAGTATAATATCATCCTCAAAGGTAGAACAAGGAAACTTATCAGCCACAAAGCCCAACATCAAATATAGTTGAGGGACTGTAACAGATAAGAGGAACTCTTATGGTAGCAATAATTAAAAGTTTGATGAGTAAATGAAGGATATAAGAACAAACAATTCTTTGATTTATCCATGGTTTAACATCAACATATTAACTTATTTTCAACCCTAAAAGATAGTTAAGGTTTGAAGTTATAGTGAGATGTTAACATTGAAATGGAATTGAGAAATTACTACTAATATTAGCTCACTGAACCTAAGAAGTATTTAGAGGACTTATTGAAAGAATTACATAGAACATTCCCACTTTGATTCCCTTTAGTCTAAATACATGGTTGCTCTAAAAAATCCTTCAGCTAGGTTCTGCCCTTGGGAAGGAGGGTAGTCTCTCCAAAAATCGATGACCAATTTGTGATATTCGAGGTCTTGTAACCAGGTCAAGTTGAATTTGAAGGGTACTCTAGGTTTTAGGGATGTACCATCTAGTTCTAGATAGATGTGGGAGTGATCTAAGATACCCCAAGATCCAATTCATTGACGGAAATTAGAGAGGATACCAAGAAAGTCCTCCTTGATGAGAAAGCAATCCAATCTCCTACCCAAAGTAGCATCACCAATTCTACTATTATGCCATGTCAGTTTCTTTTTGTTCATGGGGATGTCAATCATATGATGTTGTTACAAGAGATGTTCCATATAATCTAATAGGGGGTCCAGCTGTGTATGATGTCCCTAGGATTTCTCATGACAAATAGTGAAATTGAGTTGTCCACCCAAAATTATGTGATTAGAATTCATCAACGATAGTTGCAAGAGGTGATTCCAGAGCTCCACCCTACTATGATATGGTGGATAGACATCGATGATACAAAAGTTCCTTCCCATCTCCAAGGAAAAAATATCCATTCCTAGGAATCTAGGTCCCCCCCATACAGAAATGGGGTTGATGGATTGAATATTAATGCCGAGTGCAATACATTGAGATCACCCATTGACATCTAGGGCATTAAAGCACCAACCATGCATCATAGAGTGACAAATCTAGGAAACCTACTCTGCCTTCCCAAGGGTTTCTTGTAAGAAATTATGTCAGATGGCTCTGTATCTAGGAATCTCTTGAGGCTATTTTTTTAGTAGGGCTAGCCAACCCTCTACATTTGAAGGACAACCACTTCATGGATCATCTTGATTAAGGGTGTTATTTTCCTAAGACTTCCTAAGGCCAGATCTACCCCAGCAAGAAGGATAGCTCTCGAAATCCTAGAAGGGTGCCCTAAAGTGGGTTTGGTATCAATAGGGAGGGAAGATAGACCTAATCTAGATGGTCCAAGGGGGATGTATACCTCGAGGTCAGAGGTTATATGGATGTGAAAGTTGAGAAGTGGTGGAGGGCTCAGGTGAAGTGATAGAGTCAGCTCTAGTAACAAAGGGTGGGGTAGTGGAGAAGATAGTAGTAGGATGATCGAGCGGGCATGTTAGAAGGAATGTGGAAAAGATAGGAATGGATGCATATGAAACATGTAATTTTTCTGCAATGCATATAAAAGAAACAAAAGAATAGAGAGAAAGAAGAGTACACGTGGAGAGAGAAGCTACCAAAATAGTCTGAGATCTCGTCCACTTTCTATTCAAATCATAGGTATGAGATGACCAGATGTAGATTTGTGGTTTTTTGAAGTCAGTAATTGAAGCCTAATTTTAGTTGAATTGGAAAAATCCAATGAAACTCACACCCAGGACAATAGAAGAGGGGTCCTTCATCACATAAGCTCTAAACTAGACGAATTTCCTTCTCATAATATTTAATGATCATAGGGCCAATAAGTTTCTTGGAAACATGGGCTTGAATCATTGACCAATAAGTTTGAAACTAGATTAGACATGAATCCCAAAAATTATTGATTTAATTTTGAAGCGTTTTAGCTCAATAATCCATATGTCTAGCAGAATTTAGCTAAATAGTGGAAAGAAGCTCCAATGAGAAAATGTACCACAACATATCACTTCTAGCAAAATTTAAATCACGTCAGATTATCTATGACAATGCAATAAAGATGACTTCAAATATATTTCTGAATTGTAGAAGGATTTGATTGAGCAAAATGGAGCATGTTTAGTGTAATATCATCCTCAAAGTTAGAACAAGCGAACTTATTTCCAATGGCTTCTTCTTGATCTTCGTAAATGGGTCACCCTCAACATTCATTCCACCTTGTGGAGTCATACAAGGGGGCCCATTAACCCACACTTTTTTTTCTAATTGAATAAGTATTGAGTTGAAGTATTAAGGGTATGGCACCATAAAAAAAGACTAAGGGTATGAAACTTCATGGGTATGATAGAATTGCATCTGATCAACAATTTGTAGATTAACTCTTCTTCTGTTTGCACCAATTATAGGAAAATCTCTTGCCTTTGAATAGGTCCTTGAATACTTTATGGTAGCCTTTGGCACAAGTGTAAACCATGGTAAGTTGCAAATAGTCTTCTTCAATTCTTTTATTATTATTCAATTACATATGTGGAAAAATATTGGATATCAATGAATTTCCCTTCAGTCTAAATACGCGGTTGCTCTACTTGTTAAGAATTCCCTTTGGTATGCCTCATGGGAATATCTTCATCTTTACTTAGTTTTTTTTTACATAATCCTTGTTATCGTCGTAAAATGATTGTATGATAAATTAACCATGTTATAGTTGAGATAACGGGTAACATTTTTGCATTTTGAAAACCAACCTGCAAAATTGTTAATCTCAAATGTATAGTTAAATTATTAATATCAAAAAAAAGATTAACAAGTTTGACCATTTTAAACATTAAATCTATTGTTAATAAATTTTCCCATATTTGTAATTAGAAAATTTCTATTTTTATTTTGATTAATGACTTTTTACTTTCTAATTTGGATGTTAACGTGAAATAAACGTTAACCTACTCTAACAATGACACTCCCAACTTGAAAACAACCATCAGCCATGTCAGCAATGTGGGCACCATGGGAGAAAGCATTTAAAACACAAATTTATGTGAGTAAAAGGTCGTGGAGCGTATCGAAGGGTATCGATGGCAGGTGCATAAAACGGCTATCATGTGAATTGAAAAATGCATAGCCGTTGTGGACACTAGAAATAAGGAAATAAGGACTAAACATACGATCGAGAGA
>APFE030793687.1:0-22568 GCA_000404065.3 Pinus taeda
ATCTTGTACCTTAAAAGGAGTGGTGCCTCCAGAGTGGCTATTGGAGGAAGATGCATTGCCTGTGGGTAGCCGTCGAAGGATCTGGGCAAAGTTATCCATCATCGCATCCCTTTGTCGCTGAAGGGCTTCTTCAAGCAACATTTTGAAAGGATCTCATGCCCCCTCGTCTTTCTTTTCTTTCGCCATGGGAGGTTATTGTGTTTTGCGAGGCTGATCCTGCAATGGTTCAATGAGATCGAGCCCTAACTCCTTATACCTTGATCTCGTTGGGGACAAGCAAAGAAAAATAGAGAAAGAGCAGACCGCTATGATACCATTGATCTGAACTTAAACAGGAACGCAACAACTTACAAATATATTCATAAACACAAAGATGCAGCAGAAAAACACTTCATTTAATTAATAGAAAAATACTGAATTATGCTTACAAACATAATGGAAATAAGATAGCTTGGGCGATGGTAGCTTATCTCTGAGAAGAGATGTGGCAACTACATGCCTCTGAATTGAGTTACAATGAGGCTCAAGGGCCTTTTTATTATTGAACAATAAGAGAAAACCCTAAACAACCAAAACCCTAACCCGAGGATATGTAACACCAAGTTTTTATGGGCCCCATTGGGGTTAGTTGGGTAGCCAACTTCCCAAGGTCGTAACTTGGTCATATTATTTATGTTTGACGCATATGATACCTCGTTGGAAATATTTCTCCGAGGACTACAATTTCCGACGCGATTACTTACGTAATCATTGGTGATTACGTAGGTAATCACATTGGCAGTTGTAGTTCTTGGAGAGATCTTTCCAACGAGGTATCATACACGTCAAACGGAGATAATATGACCAAGTTACGACCCCGGGAAGTTGGCTGCCCAACTAACCCCAACAGGGCCCATAAACTCTTGGTGTTACATCTTCTCGGGTTAGGGTTTTGGTTGTTTAGGGTTTTCTCTTATTGTTCAATAATAAAAAGGCCCTTGAGCCTCATTGTAACTCAGTTCAGAAGCATGTAGCTGCCACATCTCTTCTTAGAGATAAGCTACCATCGCCCGAGCTAGCTTATTTCCATTCTGTTTGTAAGCATAGTTCAATATTTTTCTATTAATGAAATAAAGTGTTTTTCTGCTGCATTGCGGTGTTTATGAGTATATTTGTAAGTTGTGGCATTCGTGTTTAAGTTCGGATCATAAAATGAATCTAAATTGGTGTGCACTTCAACTCATTATGTGTTGCAACTCTTCTAGAGGAATTTGTGATCCTCATTGAAACAAATAGAAGAAATAATATGACTCTATTGTCAATCCAACACAAACAAAGCTTGTTATATTTAAAAGTAAGTAAAACATACAACTTTTTAATCTTGTTTCAATTACATCTTTCAGAACGTTTTGCCTAAAATTTAAAAGAATTGTTCAAATTGTAAGTATTAGTTGTTGAAATTGTATAAATCTATTAGAATGAATATTTTTGGAGCTCTTTAATTTATCTATCTTAATTTGAAAAATAGTATTTTACATTCTCCCAAACAACAAGATAATTGAATTTTGGAGATAATTGTCCAAACAAAATAAAAAAAATTGAATTTTAGATATTATTGTCAAAACAAAGTAAAAAATTTGAATGTTCAAAATAATAAGCTATCTTATAATTAGCATTGGTCTTTTATCATTTTTATAATAAAAAAATTATTTAATTAAAAAACAATAAATTTCTCATCAAATATTAAAAATTTGAATAAATTTAAAATCAAAGAGAACTCCATTTTAATCAATTTTCGTTATTATTTCGCTACATGACTCAAATTTAATGGACATCCAGAATTGGAATCATATCTGAAAATTTCGGTTAGTCCCCTCTCCATAGCTTGTCTTAATAAAATTTACACATGCACATGGTTTGTAAACCAAGAAATGTTTTCTTCAACGAAAGAATAAATTAATCTGCTTCTCCGCATAAAAATCTGGGTAGTTGGGTTGACTTTGTAAAGGTACCACATCACTACGTAGAAATTATTAAAAAAATAATCACCACGTCACTTTGCAGGGATCACGTCACCATGACGTACTGATCAAATAGAAAAAAAGGTATGGGTGGCACAGGCAGATCACTAAATAGTTTTGGATGTAGATAAATTGACTTACGCTTTTATTATCTTTCTTTTCTTCTAATTTTATTTAATTAAAAAAATGAGCCATACTTTTTATTTAATTAAAAAATGAGTTTTATATTCAAGAAACAATGCCCACCGGCTTCATTGAATGAATCGAGGCCTCTCAACGATTATTGGTTTCGGTTTTAATGGTTTTGTGCGTGGGGAGAAAAGAAAAGCAGTATTGCATAAAGGGCATGAGTCATTTTCGAATCAAATCGAATATATATTTTCATAATTTTGGAATGACCTGCCTCATTGTCTTCTGTGCCACTCGCTCTGAAACGAATATTTTATATTACATTTAATAAGAAAAGTTTTAATTTTCTACAAATTAGATATTCAAATAGTAATCGATAATTACAAAATCTTTGCAGGTCAGCGAAAACTTAAGTGTATTATGAGGGACATTCATTACCATTTAGATGACATCGTGGTAAAGTTGATTTTGGTGGAAAGATACATAGCTTTAGATTCTGATATTGAATCTAATGGGCATGAGGAAGATGACGCAATCATCAAAGCAGTTTTTTTTAACACCAACATAATTAATTCAGTTTTATCCGGAAATAACTTCCATGATGCTCGCTCTCTAGGATTGATAGTTATCTTCCTTGATTAGCCTATTTTCATTTCAGTTCTAGTATCTAAGTGTTGTGGTAACTCTGTTGTTAATTTTGTTGTGTTTTACGTAATTATGTTAGTTTATAGTCATAGTATATCTTTTTGTAAAGGTGGTTTATAGGAAGGTGAATTAACTTGAGTGGTTTTGTTACATATTTTTACACATGCTTGTGAATTTTATTTTTAATTTAGATTTATTATTATTATGTTATAGACTTTGTTAGAGTAGCTATCATCGACCAATATTCAAAAACCACTCACTTTAATACACTCAAAACCATAACTCAACTTTAGAACTTGTTCATATATTTTTTAATTAAATTAATTTAATTAAAAGTCCAAAAAGGGCATAACATTTTTGGAGATAAATTTCAATCTTTGAACTTTGTGTATTCCTACTATGAATTTTGTAGAATATTCCATGGAGATGAAATTGGTACCTTCCAATAATAATTTATTGAAAATAATAAAATTTTGGAGCCCTATTCTAAATAGATATAGTATCTAAAAATTTGGAAGCCGTATTCCAAAATATAGATACCTGGGTAATAATAATTTAAGTAACTTTTGAGATTTTTTTAATCTCGAAAATGTGAGATGTATCATGAAGTATGCATTTTTATCCTTATTATGAAATCATGCCTATTTGTGTAGACACTAATTTATATAATTGCACTAATTTTTACTATTTTTTTTTTTTTTTATAAATATAAAAGTAATCCAAGAACTTCCTCACCATACTCTTCCCCTTGAAGTCAATCCTAACCTAATAAAACAGATACAATTACATAATATTGAGCTCTAATATAATAGAAGATAAAACATATTTTCATTGTTATTCATTTTTACCTTAAGTATTTTATATTCCTTAAATTTAATAAACTTATTTAGTTTAATTCAAGATTATTTAATATCACAATAATCATTTGGTAATGTTTATATTCTCCTCTAATTTAATAATAATATAAATTATTATAATTTCGATAATATCAAAAAAAATTATTACAATTTGTTTTGATACTAATCAATTAATTAATGATGAATAATAACATTTTTTGTGGTTGTTAAGTTGTGTGAGTTCTGAAATAAGTGCAGGCTTAATATTTGGTTTGAGAAACTGCGATCCATCAAAGTCACTTGAGGGTCGCACTTGGCCTAGGCCACACCAATCCTTAACATCACTAGATATTTGTCCACAAAGTTTCGAACTGGTGACCTTCACATCATGTAGTGCCTTAACAGTACACCCCATCACCGTTTATTCTATGTCTCGTAATTATTAATAATATTATTAATGGTAATAACATTAATAATAATTAGTTATATTACTACTAATTATTACTAATTTTATTAATTAATTAAACTATGCATATCTAACATCAATAATATATTAAACAGTATAAATAATGCTATCCCCTTATTATTATTATTATTATATTATGCTCATTTTTGGGGAATTTTGGTTAAAATTTACCTTTTACTTATTAATAATTTTTATTTAATTTATTTATTTATTTATTTATTTTTTGAATCAAGGAGTTTATATTAAGCCAGACGATTACATTTCAAAATATAACCTCTCAAAGTCCTATTTCCCTCACTCTTACTAGATTTATTGGCCAGTAAGTGCAAAACCAAACACAACCAATTCCCAAGATAACATAGATAACTAAAACTAGAAAGGAAAATGGTACCAAAACACCCACAATATCAGGATACAACCAACAATGATTAGAAATCGGAGGAATTGATTGGAGTAGGGTGGTATGATCCCAACCCAAGAGATCGAGGAGGTTTGAAATCACAATTGACGTGTTTCTCCATATGGGCCATCCTGCCATCAAGTTGGTCTAGCTTCACTTGAATGTGCATCTGCCCGCGCAACAAGCTAACCAATCTATCATGCATCTACCATTGGTTGCGATGAAGGTTGTTCATAAAACCTATAACGACATTACAATCATCATGTTAATCCCTACTGAGTTGATCCAAAGTGAGAGTAATCTGACTCAAAACATTACCAATATCATCTAGTGGAGGCAAAAGAACCATTGTGACACATGGTTAATTGGGGACCGAGTCAACGACCTCACCCTGGCCATGATCTTTCAACAAGCTCCCCCCACATTTCCCTATTTCCCCCAAACCACTTAGCACTCGTCCATATTAGTGAGGCATTTCCAACTGGCCCATTGCCAAACTAATGGTGGTGCTCATTCAAACAACACACCCAAAATATAACTCAATTTCCCCATAGCTACAGATCCTCTAGAATGCACTAAGACACTATCCATCAATGCTTAAAGTCGCAAACACATTCACTGTTAACCATTGTTGAAAACAACCACGAGGTCCCCTTCTGAGGTTATGTCAGTGTCAGTTAAATGAGAATAGGGTCCACCCACAATAACCACCAACTCCACCATTGACAGAAGTAACGAAAACAAATAATGCAAATACGGGACCTCCAAAGTGGTGCAAAAGGAGATTAACATAACACAAAATTGACTCCAGAGAACTTAGGACCAAGCCTACGGACTTCGTTCCTTCCTAATCCCACATAAAAAAAGCACCAGGAAAGTACACTGCCAAGGGCCGAAAAGCTTACTAATCTAGATAATGGAGAGATTGGGAGAAAATATCCCTATCTGAGCCCCTCACCCCTCGAGTAAAATAACAATCCCCCAACAACCCAAAACTTGCATATATATTTCAATCTACGAGGAACATCAACATGTAACCCATGCCCCCATAAAATACCAGTGCATCCAAAGAATTCATATAAGAAAGGGATCGAGCAAAGAAGGGAACCACAAATTATTACCTTGTTCCAGACATGGGGTATCCAAAACGAAGGCAAGAGCACAACCTGCATTCTTATGGCAGAGTCTGGTAAATTATATTCACTTAATGCTCCAAGTAGCTTCAAGCAACAATTCTCTATTCTGAGATCCCAACTAAACTTCCGCTAAGCCAACATCCCTCCACTACTATCTCCCCAAACACAACAAATATTCCCCTTCATAGGAGATTCATAGGACGTACAAACCACCATCTCCATTAGCCTCCACACTCTGCTTAACAAAGGCATGTAGAATATACCCCCATGTCCATCCCATACCAGACTGAGCCACCCACAACCAACAAATAGGCTTCCTTCCATGCCATTGCACGTCATCTCCATAAACCAACATGTACACTATTAAATAGAGTAAATGCCACATTACCACAACTTCAATTCTCACACAAGGGTGCATGTCACCTGGGTGCCATGTCGCCCCACATTTAATTTACAAGAGGATCATTAGGGTAGCAAGCACTTGGCTCATTGCATACCTATGCACAGTCACCCTTGTTGGGGAACTTATTAATAATTTCTTTAATTGAAGTTAATATTTGTCCATTCATTTTTAATTTGGTTAAAATCTAATCTTAGTTCTATGTTTTATTTTTTATTAATTTATTGTCTATTCTCTTTATCATTTTTCTAGATTCATTATCAATTTATTACATCTTTATGAAAACCTTCCCCTTGAACTCTAATATATAATATAAAATATATTTCTCGTATTTCCTCACTATTTCCCTTCTTACCTTACATATTTTATATTCTTCAAATTTTAATCAATTTATTTTAAGTTATTCAATATTATTTAAATTAACTTAATAATCTCTAATATTCATATACTTCTCCTCTAACTTACTTAATAGTAATCCAAATTATTATAATTTTGATGACCTTACTACAGTTTGTTATTCATACTTATCAATCAATCAATTAATAATAATATTATTAATGGTAATAATAATAATAATTAGTTATATTCCTTGATGAAGGTGTTGGAATCCATGTCAATAGAGGAGGTGGGGGTGCGAGGGGGGAGAGTCTGTCATCCTATAGCCTCTCATCACATTTAAGATGGGGGACGGAGGGTGACGTGGCTATCCCACTCCATGCAACCACACATGCTAACCGATATATATTCCATTCACATTAAGATGGCAACTTGTATCCTGTTTGTGACCTCTTGGCTAGGTAACCTTGACTCCATGTTCTTTTGTAGCCCCTAGGACATTATCTCACTACAGGTGGGATAATTCCCCTACGACACAAGCTTTATGGAGTTTAAATCTTCCTGTCAGGCCCTGTGTCTTGTGGAAATTCGTGTGGCTTATTTCCGGTTACATGGGGAAGGTTTCTCCTATGGCATTGACTCTGCGAGAGTTATATTGCATGGTGGTATTGAATTCTAGGACACTGGCCCTTAGTGCATACACATGGTGCCAAATATCTATGTGAGGAGAAAGGCGACAATGGATGAGGAGGTGACATATTGGATGTTGGCAACAATGATGCCAGAAGCTAGAATATGGGTTGGAGGTGACTGAAAAATAATCCTCCTCAACCTTAAGAATTTCCAACCTCAGTGGGATGGTCATTTATCAATAATTTCTTCAATGTCTAACGTCTACAACTCTTTCAACTCTTTTAGTTTGATAGTTTTTGTAGGGTGAACTCTAGTTCATAGTTTACAAAGTGTCTTGGTGGTGTGCATTGTTATTGGTGTCATTTGTTTCCTATAACTTTCAAACCCTGCCATATTTCTTCCATCTTTGTTTATCATTTGTTACATATTGCTGTAGTTTTCTCCAAACTTTCTTGGCAACTGAGTCCCAAATTTATGTCCATTTTACTAAGAATACTATCATATTGTTTTCTCAATTTCTTTGTCTACTGGGGGTCGTCCTTATTTGGCTTGTTGTTTCTCAACATACCATGCCCCACTAGCAGATGCATTGTCATTGGGAATTTGGAGGAAAAGGCCCTTAAGGCCATCCGTGAGCTAAATCCCAGGCTCAAATTGTTGCAGCCATATTCCATTCTTCCACTCTTCCAAAAATCCTAGAGGAAATATGCCAACTAGAAGCCTTGACCACTAATGGACACTAAGCTTACTTTGATTCTGAAATCCAAGCTAAAGTAGCTAAGTGGGTTCTTGACCCTAGACCTACTGTTGCAGCCATATTCCATTCTTCCACTCTTCCAAAAATCCTAGAGGAAATATGCCAACTAGAAGCCTTGACCATTAATGGACACTAAGCTTACTTTGATTCTAAAATCCAAGCTAAAGTAGCTAAGTGGGTTCTTGACCCTAGACATACTAGGGGACGACGGAGGAAACATCTTAATTCCATTAGCCTCCTACTAGAAAATGAAGACACTCCTAGGTAGGGTCCTAAAGGAAAAGCATGATGACCACAACGATATCATCTCCTTTCTAAATGAAATTCAGTGAATCCAATTCCATCGATGCTCTTGTCTTGTTCATCTAGATACTCGTATAGCCCACATAGAGGGCCATCTTCAATGTGGCTTGAAACCTCCAGCCCTAACAAGTATAACCCTCTAGGATCCAGTCCCAATCATTGCATCTGATACTTGAAGTTTCATTCAGCCTCTTGGCTCATGCCGTTTACTTTTAGTAGAATAATTTATTTTGAAAATTATGTATTTATTAGTAACAAATATTTATATTTAGATCTAGGCCTTTGTCAGTTGACAACAATTCTAGTTTCCCTCATGGCATATTGTAACAAAGGCTCAATTTAAACAATGACATTTGGAGTGTAACAAAGACTAAGTTTAAACAATGATATTTGGAGCGATATCTCGTTTTGTAAGAAGACATTTTGAGGCAATACAATCTTCAATTAATAAAAGTAATTATAATAATAAGAAATATATTATTATTAATTAATTTAACTAACCTAATATATCTAACATCATAATATTTAATTTTATATTATATTATATTAATTGCTATATAGTTATTATTATTATTAAACCCTATTTTGAAATTTGGACCAATGTTATTTAATTTTACCTTAAACTTGATAATAATTTCTCCAATTTAAATTTTGTCCACTATTTTCAAATTTAATCAAAATATAGCCTTATTTCTATCTTTTATTTAGTAATAATTTATTTAAGTTATTTTATAAGTTTTTCTCTAAGCTCGTGAATTAGGAGTTATCCTCTGTAACAACCCTGGTGAAAATTCCATGTAAAAATATATAAGATCACGATTGATGGGACATGTTTTCCAGATTGAATGTTGGGCAAAACATCCTAGAGGGTGTTCATTTGGTTGTTTATGGCTAAGGAAATTGACAAAGACAATGGCTAAGGCTTTGCAAAGGAAAAATGACGTTTTTGGCACTTTTATTTATGAAAATAAAGGAAAATAGAAGAAAAGGAAGGTGAAAGGTCACAGTTGCATGTGAGGAGGAAAATGAAGAAAATAGAGGCCTCATTGATAAAAAGGCTTATGAGGATCAGTGGGCAAAGCTTGATTAGTTCAGTTTTGGATCCCCCTCATTATTCTCTCTCTCTCTCTCTCTCTCTCACACACACACTCTTGGACACTTAGAGTTTTCTTGGAGCATTTTGGCATTGGAGCAAGAAAGGCAAAGAAAGCAAGAGGAAGCAAAGATCAAGCAGGGAAAGGCAGAATCAAGCAACTACAATAGGCTTCATTACATGTATCAACTTGCATGTGTACTTTCCTTACTAGATTTGGCATGCATGGCATTGCATGTGGTTCTTTTCTATCAGGGCATGGGTTTTGCTAGGTGTAACAGTGTTTTCAGCCTAGCCTTGCCATTTATGGATAGCCATGGTGTGATGTGGTTCTCATGTTTTGGTTTAGATGGATTGTCGGATGGATTCAAACCTGAGTGGGGTGGATCTCTGAATGATAGAGCACATGGCCTCATGAACCAGATTTGTGGATCACAATAAAGTCACTAGCCTAGTGACCCTTGAGCCAAACTGTGGGTTGCGGTAAAGTCAGGATTGTGTTGCCTCGATGGGCTTAGGAATCCTTTTCGGTGAATGGAAGGATATATGGTAAAGCCAAGAGGTGGATTGGTCTCCGTTGGGCCTAGTAATCCTGAGTTTGGGATATGCGGTAAATCCTAGAGAGTCAATCTTGGTTTAAGGCCTAGTGATCTTGGTTTGGATTGCGTTAAAGCCTGAGAGACTAGGAGATAGGAAAATTCCTCACGGTATAGGTGGAGAAATACGGTGGTATCCGTGCTTGTTTGGCCCAGTGATCGGGTGGAGATCACAGTAAAGACTATTATGATGTGTTCATTTTGTTGGCCTAGTGATCTAGGATGGATTACAGTAAAGCCTGGTTTCTGTTGATGAGGGTGAGGTGGTTTAGCCTCGGTATGCCCTGGTTGGTTCGTTTGGTTTGAGTCTCACATTAATGCTTGGAATATGGCACGGGAGTGAATGGTTGAAGAGAGATTTGGCTCAACCATTGTATGGTCGGGTGGAACGTGGTAGTCCCATCTCCAGTTGGTTTATTGCATTCATTAATGAGAAATTCATTTCCTTGATTTCCATGTGCAAATGTATTGATGTATATGTGGATTTTGATGGTTGATATGTTTATGGTAATTTTGTTCCTATTATGCTAGTTATATGTATATTTTATGGCAACAACAATGTATAGATTTTAACATGATTTTACTTGTAAATGAATGGATAGTGTATCTATGGCCTAATAGATGATAATGTAGCAAATGAAATGGGGGAACAATGGTTCATAGCGATTCTCAGATAAGTATGAGATCCCTACACTTAATTATGTTGTTTACACCTGCAGGTTACATGTTGATGATATGTTTGACGAAATGTCTGTCATGGCTAGTAGGGGTCTGGTTATGGACTTGTTCATCTTATTGCTTTTGCATCATTGTCTCCCTGTATTTTTATTGATTTCAAGCTATCATTCCATTTTGGGCAGTGGCCTAAGCTCTGGGCCTGAAAAGGTGGCTTAAATCTTGGGGTCGTTGGCATAGAACTAGCAATTTTGGTCTCTGGTAACTGGCAAGCAAGCCTGTGAGAGTGACTTTGGGTTGTTGGTCGCTCCCTTTCCCATAGCATGAGAGCGAATATGGTCTAAGAGATCCAGAACAATAGTGGGACCTAGGAAAAGGCTGTCTGAGTGGTTGACTTGTCTCCTGAGGGTTTTGTTGATCATGTTGGATGACTGTGTGTAATGTTCCATCGATTCCACTTCCTTAAAGTCACATAGGAGGTCAAATTCGATCATACTAGCCTCTCGTCTCATGTTTACCTCAGTTGACATGGTTACTTGGGTGGATGTGGAAAGAGGGTGTTACATCCTCTTACTCTTTTTCACCTAATACTGCACCCAAAACATTTTAAGAAAATTTTATTTGTTTTTAATGATGCGTGGAGGTCCACCTAAAACATTGGTCATTTCCTACAATATATATACTTGTCTCTAGAATGAATCTACTAAAAACATTATTTCTAAATCTTCATACTCAAAGTTAAATTAAATTTTGAAAACTTTATTTCAAAATATGCACGTCTATTAAAATATAATTATATAATAATTATGTGTCAAATTTATTTGTTTCAAAATAATTTCTTATCTTTAAAATTAATGTAATCTTATAATAAAATATTTATAATTTTAATAGTTTTTTAAAATTTAAATAAAACTAACTAAAAAACATAAACATTTATACTTTTGATAATTTTTTAAATTCTAATTCAATTTTAAATAAAACTAACTAAAAACATAAACAGTAAAATGTAATCTTTTCTTAGTTGTCTTTAATGTGATTTTTGGGAAGTTTTTCGGGTGCGTTTCCGGTTTAATTTTTCTAAAATCTGGTAGGAATTTATTGAAATCACAAGTTTGATAGGTAACACCTGCACAATGGAAGTGCCTTAAGAGTTTTTCAGAGTGCTGAATCCATATATACAATCAAAACTCCAGTTTAAATAACACAAATCAAAATTTCATCTCAAATTTTTCCACCAAATTCCAAGACTAAAAAATCCAAAAAATCATATAAAAACAACTCCAATACTTTTCTTGTATATAAACATGATGATACTTAAAATATAAATCAACCCGTTTTTAATCAACCACTTTTTAATTGGAAAATATGGATGTGATGCTCTCGGGACTGAGTTACAACCATTATATATAAAAATATATATATATATCTATATATATATATATATATATATATATATATAATATATATATATATTATATAATATATTATATATATATATATATCATCTGTGCCGTCTATGGAGCGATATAAAATGGTGTCTTCTTAACTCCTATTACCTCACATTAATTGTCACCCAGTGATGACTTTTTTATTTCAAGAGTGTACTCAATCTGAGGCGGCTATTTACTCAAGAGTAATGTTTTGCAGTATAGTGCTTAAAATACAAAAGTAAATGAATTCTTGGAAAAAAATCTAACTACAGCAAAATACCTTGAAGCCTAAATCATTCATTCGGAAAAATAAGCAATGTATCAATCAAGGGTCCAGTAATAATAACTCATCCCTTTAGAAACTGATGTAACCAAAAGTAATCAAGGAACAAATCATCAATCTGGGAACTAGACAGCAAATGCTAATGCCCACTACAGTTTCAGATCGTTCTGCACACCAAAGCAATCAATAATGCAAATAACAGAAAATGGAACAACAAATATGAAATGGAACAACTAAGAAATGGAACAACAAGAAACTGAAATGTTCTAAACTAAATCATTCACTCAAACAACCATCAATCGAGGATACAGTAGCAATAACTCATTCCTCTGGATATTGATGCAATTGAAATCAAACCGGAACAAGACAATCAATTTGGGAACGAGGAAGCATTCCAATGTTCTCTACAGTTGACAGTCCTACTTTAAAGCAATTAAAAGGAAATCGTAATTGAACTAAAGCTACTATTGAAAGTAAACTAGGAAAACTCTTTAAAAGCAAACTATTGCAATTAATCGATAGAAATGAACAACAAAGTAAATGGGTAGCAAACTGTAATTAAAGGAATCTGAACAACAAACTCTAATTAATGGAAATGAACAACAACAAAGCCAAATTAATAGTAATCTTTACTCTAAGAATAAATCGGACAACACACGGAAATATAACAGCATTGATTAATGATAGAATATGAACAACGCTGGAAAGCCAAATACAAATGCCTAATAACTTAACACAGGCACACATTAATAGTAATCTGACTCTGATACCGCAAGTATTAATCCTGGTTAGAAAGGGTAACGATTACAATTCATAATGGAACCACAATGTCAATTGAATAGCAATCGTATGAAGTATAAACCATAGACAAATACAGTAATACCAGCTTAAGAAGGTTACAACTTGATTACTCTGCAATTAAACAACAATAGTGTTATGTAGAGAACAACAATGTTACATTAACTACTTTAAAGGAATAGCAATACATTAGAATGCACATTACGACTTTCTTGTTGCAGAGAACGAAATATGAAATATAAAAGAGCCGCAATATAAGATAACGAAACACACCAGATTACCGATTCAAGCTGATAAGCAAAACCACGCATAAACCAAAGAGATAATATGCAGCAGCAGCACAATCCACCAAAGGCTGGGCCCTTAGCCGCCAACAGATGCTGCTGGGTTACTTCATGATCAAAGATGGAATGACAACCAGATTTATATTAAAATATCAAAACAGAGTTACAGTGGGTTACAACAAGAAATCTCTCCATCTCTCAGCCATTATCCATTCTCTCTGCCATCCTCAATTCTGAATCTCTAATTCATCCTGAATTCCATCATTCGAATCCATCCCCAAAGTCATCCATCTGTGATCTCTATTTTCATTTAAATAGAGAGATCGGAGAGAAGTTACAATAGAGGTAATTACAACATGATTCTATTAAAAAATTGGATTGTTTCCAACCAATTGATCAACACGAAAATATATTTCCATCTATCTTTCAACAAGAGCAGGGCGAATTTGGCTTTGCAGTTGAGATTTGGAAAACGGCCACAACAACAAATCTGAGAAAATTGTGCTCAAAGAACCCTGCGTTTCTCTCAGTATAAGTCGAATTTGGGCAAACCATTCTTAATAAAGTTAATTGGGCCCGTTCTGGACAAAACCCATGTTTCGGATTTTCCATATTCTTATTCATTTGCTCAGAATTGCAACCACAAAACTGTCACTTCTTATTCCAACGAATTTCTGAGTTGGCAGATTTAATGGTCAAATCTTCAATCTAGAAAGTATCTTGGAGGTTAAAAATGGTAAATAATGTTACAACTAATTGATTGAAACTATCGTTGATAAAATCATTCATAATCATCAATTTATTAGAAATAAAGGAGAATAAATAATATTCATTCATAAGAGTATAAATAATTATAAAATAGAATTATATGATAAACCGTGATTAATAACATGATAAAGAAAAATAAAAATGGATGAAATAAGTGTTAAAAAGGTGGTCGTATTCATGGCCCAACACCGTCTACTTGTGTTATTTTGGTTTTTTAAACTAGCAATTGCACCATATGTTGCAATGGAAACACCGTAAGGAAATGGCATAGGAAGTAATATTATAGAAGATGCAACAAGAGTACTTTATAATGAGATGGGAGGTAAGGGCATCCTACCTACCTAAGTAAATGTGTAAACAAAATGTGGTGTGATCCTCTGCAATGGTGTGGCCAATTAATTAAGCAGAGGCAGGGAATTTACAAGGAGGCCCTAAATTTTTACTGTGATATGCAAAAAAAAAGGTACCAAACCTAACCATTTCACATTCACCATTGTTATCTCCACATGTGCTAATTTGGTAGATCAAGAACATGGCAAAGGAGTCCACCATGACATAAATTCTAGTGGGCTGCAATGTAATGCCATTGTGGGGAGGGCTCTTGTAAATATGTATACTAAATGTGGTTACATAGAGAATGCACAAGTATTTCACAAAATGCCTGAACGAAATGTACTATCTTGGAATGTTATGATATTAGGGTATGTAGAGGATGGGAATGTAGATGAGGCCATGAAAGTTATTCTTCAAATGGTTTCATGGATTGCAATACTTTATGGATATGCGCATAAGGGCTATCCTGATAAGGCTATGGAAATATTTTTGTAGATGCCTAAAAAAAATCCCACATTCATAGAATTCATTGATTGCAAGGTATGCTCAACATTGACATTTTAGAGAAGACCATAAGCTCTTTGATGAAATTCTTGAACGAAAGGTGATATCATGGAATTTAATGATTGTAGAGTATACACAGGGGGCATTTTGATGAAGCTTTGAGGCTCTTACAATCTATGCAATTACGAGGAGTGAAGCCAAACCCAATCACCTTCATGAATATTCTACCAACTTGTTTTGATTTTCCACTTTCACAACATGGTGATAAGGTTGATGCATATATTATTAAGAATGGAATTTAATATTAGGAAGCTCTTTATGAAATTCCTGAACGAAAGGTGATATCATGGAATTTAATGATTGCAAATGGAATTCAATGATTGCGAGGGAATTTTGATGAAGCTCTGAGGCTCTTACCATCTACGCAATTATCAGGAGTGAAGCCAAACTCCATGACCTTCATGAGTATTCTACCAACTTGTTTACATTTTCCACTTTCACAACATGGTGAAAAGGTTATGCATATATTATTAAGAATGGAATTACCAATATGCATCATGGTTTACTCAACATTTATTAGAAGACACCTATTCTGTATGCTAGGGGTTTTTAAGAAAATGAAGTGTGATTCTTAGTATAATGCAATAGCAACACTGCAAATAGCTTACCAGGTATCTTTCTTCAAGAGTCTTCTAGAGACACACAATAGAGATTTGGTTGTCACTATAAAACTATCTTTCTATAACTTTAGGCAATGCTTTTACCATAAAATATTTGATTATGGTATCTTTCCTCAAAAGTCTTCAAGAGAGACACAGTAGATATTTGGTTGTCACTATAAAACTATCTTTCTATAGGTTTAGGCAATGATTTTACCATAAAAGATTTGATTATGTAAGTTTCCACATTGTGAGAGAATAAAACTATCTTTCTATAACTTTAGGCAATGCTTTTACCATAAAAGATTTGATTATGGTTTCCACATTGTGAGAGAATAAAACTATCTTTCTATAACTTTAGGCAATGCTTTTACCATAAAAGATTTGATTATGTAAGTTTCCACATTGTGAGAGAGAATTGCAGGATCTAGAAATGAAAATATTTTACACATCCTTGCAATCCTATTTCAGTCATTCCAATGGATGAAAATAAGCCACTCAAAACACACATATTATGAATTTTTCAAATTATTGAATTTTTATAAGCACATCTAAATTGTTAAATAATTGTAACTCTCAAAATAATTTGCTAAGACATGATTGGGGCTTTGAAAGTAAAAAACTATTTTGCAAACTCTTGGATCATGTATCATCCATAATTTGCAATATTTTAAAGAATTAAAATTCATACACCCGAATTCCAATATACACAAGACCAATATACACAAGACGTATCCAATATACACAGGACCTATCTGGGTAAAAACACCTTTATAAAAATGTATAGAACTAACAAACTAACCATTAATAAACCACCTAAATTATAAAATTAACAACTAATTAACTACCTAACTCATTCAATTAACAATAGAGTGAAAAGTTCACGAGAAAAGAAAAACCTATGAAGCAATGATAACTAACTCATTCAATTAACAATAGAGTGCAAAATCCATGAGAAAAGAAAAACCTATGAAGCAATGATAACTAGTAAAAACACATTATAGGTTAGCTAAGGGTGATATCATGGAATTCAATGATTGCATAATATAAATAGGGGGCATTTTGATGAAGCACTGGGGCTCTTACTTATCAGGAGTGAAGCCAAACTCCATCACCTTCATGAGTATTTTATTAACTTGTTTACATTTTCTGCTTTCACAACATGGTGAAAATGTTATGAATATACTATTAAGAATGGAATTACCAATATGCATCATAGTTTACCCAACAACATTTATTAGAAGACACCTATTCTGTACGCTAGGGTTTTTTAAGAAAATTAAGTGTGGTTCTTAGTATAATGCAATACCAACACTGCAAATAGCTTATCATGTATCTTTCTTCAACAGTGTTCAAGAGACACACAATAGAGATTTGGTTGTCACTATAAAAATATCTTTCTATAACTTTAGGCAATTCTTTTACCATAAAAGATTTGATTATGGTATCTTTCTTAAGAGTCTTCAAGAGACACACAATAGATATTTGGTTGTCACTATAGAATTATATTTCTATAACTTTAGGCAATGCTTTTACCATAAAATATTTGATTATGTAAGTTTCCACATTGTGAGAGAGAATTGCAACATCTAGAAATGAAAATATTTTACACATCCTTGCAATCCTCTTGTTGTCACTATAGAATTATATTTCTATAACTTTAGGCAATGCTTTTACCATAAAATATTTGATTATGTAAGTTTCCACATTGTGAGAGAGAATTGCAACATCTAGAAATGAAAATATTTTACACATCCTTGCAATCCTCTTCCAGTGGATCAGAACAAAATTAATTCCAATGGATGAAAAGAAGCCACTCAAAAAATACATATTATGCATTTTTCAAATTATTGAATTTTTATAAGCACATCTAAATTGTTAAATAATTGTAACTCTCAAAATAATTTTTTGCTATTTGTAATGATATGAATTTGTAAATCTAAGACCATTGTAACTCTCTAAATATAAATCTAAGACATGATTGGAGCTTTGAAAGTAAAAGACTATTTTGCAAACTCTCAGATCATGGATCATCCATAATTTTCAATATTTTAAAGAATTAAAATTCATGCACCCGAATTCAAATATATACAAGACCTATCTAGGTAAAAACATCTTTATAAAAATATATAGAACTAACAAACTAACCATTAATAGAACACTTAAATTATAAAATTAACAACTAATTAACTACCTAACTCATTCAATTAACAATAAAGTGCAAAGTTCACGAGAAAAGAAAAACCTATGAAACAATGATAATTAATAAAAACATCTTTATAAAAATATATAGAACTAACAAACTAACCATTAATAAACCACTTAAATTATAAAATTAACAACTAATTAACTACCCAACTCATTCAATTAACAATAAAGTGCAAAGTTCACGAGAAAAGAAAAACCTATGAAACAATGATAATTAATAAAAACACGTTATAGGTTAGCTATCTTTATTATATGGAAATCCAATATACGCAAGACCTATCTACATAAGAAACATCTTTATAAAAATGTATAGAACTAACAAACTATCCACTAATAAACCACCTAAATTATAAAATTAACAACTAATTAATAACATAGAGTTTTTGTGTAAATGGATGCGGATGAGCGTGAACATAGAGTTTTAGTGTAAAACTTTATTTTTCCCAACAAAAAGGACATTGCTAACAAGATTTACAGCTTGATTACACAACCGAGATATGGAAAACTTTATATGACCCGTTTTATGTAAGGCTGCATGGATATTTGGGCATTTCTGCATGGATGGAGAGATTTAAAATAAACGTTGTATTGAGAGATGGGACCAATTAGTGAGACTTTCTATTTCTCGCTGGTTCCATACAGTGAACATCTCAATGACAATTGAAATCATAGATGCTTAAATAGAGTCTTATTAACACAATAAATTTTGCTATTCTGAAGCCATTTACATGCGATAATGCCAATACATCAAACTGTGGGTTACCGACACTATTATCTGCAACGATAATGCCAATACATCTAACTGTGGGTTACCGAAACTGTTATCTGCAAAGCGGGCATAGGCATGAGAGTTGATAATAAAACCATTAAGTAGTACAATTTACATGGCAATTGTTTTGCATACTGTCCAATGTAAATCATTTCATGATAAGTTGGACATATCAATCCGTCACCATCCCACCCACAACACTTACCAAATCGCGAGAAAATATAACAGATACAGAAGAATCAGCCGTTGAATTGTGACAGTACCACATTTCTTGGACCACTCAACCATGTCAGGGAAAGCTCTATTTCTGAAATTGTGATGCACAAAGGCATCTGTGCACAGCTCCTTCTGTATCTTGCTTGCAATATCCAATTGCCGATCATAAATTGTGGGGCAAGGCATTTGAATCCTTGTTTTTCAGCGCTCCATGGCGAGCCCATGGCATCCACAAGTATTTGAAGAAGAAAAGTAGCAGAAAAGGGGATATTCCAGCATGAAATAGTGTGGACCATTAACTAATTGTAACAGATTCATACCAGTATTTTCAATTTGATGGTAGCCGCTCTTTCAACGAATTGTAACTGATTCATACCAGTTTTTTCAATCTGATGGCAGTCGCTCTTTCCATCGTCTAACCTGTAAATCAAAGGCTGACAAAGTTACAAGTGGCACGGGAGGAGAGTCTGTTTCAGAGGGAATGCCTTACCGCGTAATTACAGATATCACTATTTTGGAACGAAAGTTTTCTGAATGAGTTAGTTTGGAAATTTTAGTTGATAAACTTAAATTTGAGCGTATTTAAGTATTTAAAATTATTTAAAAATAGTTTTTCAAAGATAAAAAATAAAATAATAATAAACAATTCTAATTAAATAATAAATTAATAATAATCATCAGAAATTTAAAAAATTTTCCACATAAAATGCTTTAATTATTTTATGATGAACTTTAAAAAAAATGCTTTAATGTATTTATGATAACCTCAAAGTCAAATTTCCAAAGTGAAAATATGAAGTAAGTTGGAATTTTGATCTTAAAATTAAGATTATATAAAAAAATAGTTGGCCAAAAATTTTAAATAAAGTTAATAAAAATAAATAAAATCTAATAATAATTAAATAACCTTGTAATACCTCTTAACTATGATCTATAAAATCCTTAATAATATAAATAACCTGTTATAAGCTCTCGTAACTATGATTTCCTCTTAACTATGATCTTTTTAAACAACTTTAGAGATAATATTCATAGATAAGTTGACCTATAAATATATACCAGTGATACATCCAAAATAACACAAAATATAAATATTACAAAATATATATGATCTTTTAAAATAACCTTAGATATAATATTCATAGATAAATTGACCTAGTGATCGAAATAGGCTATTCACAAATATAAATATTACAAAATATATTAATAAGTAAGGTGACAAGTACCATCGATATTGCAAAATTAATAAGTGAGGTGACAAATACCATCCCTCAATGGTAGGTATGTAGATTAGATTAAGGTATTTGAATACCAAACTGAACTCTCACGAACCTCACAAATTATGGTTGAAACTTATTTTAAGTGCATTAAGAAGTGAGGTGGTTAGAACGTTATTCCTACTCACTTTGACCACTTATATATGCATCATGGATGCTTGAAACATTTATTTATTTATTTTTTAATTTATATCATGTTTCTATTAATATTCCAAAAAGAATAAGTAAAGATTTACTTATGATGTTTGTCTGGAAGACTATGATTTACGCATGAAAATTATGTTGATCTGTAGTTTATCGATAAAAGCGACATAAATTTTAAAAGTCAAAGTAACATGGTTGCCTATCATATTCCAAAAAATATCTAGACTTTAAAACTATTAATCAACCCTCGACACATTAGTAGTAGCGGCTAAAATGAAGATTTAATAGTGAATATATATATATATATATATATAAGAGCTAACTATAATGCCACATAGATGAGAGATTAGACAAAACCAGAAACATTGGTAGATTTAGTCATCCAGTATAATCACCGAGGGATCCGGGAAAGGAGGTGCATGAGCCATGTTGAGTGGAGCAACATTGATGACCACCTTGCCATTTTAGGGTTCCTTTGAGTCAGTATCTGAATCTGATACGATGTAACGTTCCATTTTGTTGACATGGACAACGATTTCATTCATATCATAGTGAATGTCTCGTAGAATCCTCTTTATATCTTCCTGTGTAGTGAACGACTTGTAAATTGTCTACCAGTTTGTTGCGCAATACCATGTGGAAGAGGTTCGCCATTTGCCTATGAGTTGCAATTGACTGGAGAAAGTATAGTCATCTCTTCTTCGATTTACCTGGATCAGGAACCCAATTTGGATGCTTGAAACATTGTGCACTTAGAAGAAGTGTGCTTATCTTATTGCAGCTAGTAGTATTCGTGCTTAGAATATGCTTCCACACTATTATGTAAAAAAATGTAACTTTATATGAGTAATTATAGAATGAATACTAAGTAATTTTGGTTGAAAATTAGATAGATAAAGAAAAATTTATTGGGAGAGGAAGATGACATTATCCTAATAGAAATGATTCTATCTTAATAGAAATGTAATATTTTTGTCTGAGATATCAATGGAATGGTTAACTTTGTGGCTTCTTTTTAGATGTGTGCATGTCAAAGGATCATTGTGAAGATGCAATTTTTATGATTATTATTTTTTATAGATGATATATGTGGATGGTGATTGTACATGCTTTTTTTTTGGCTAGTAACACAAACATATTCTACGATATAAATATATTTAATTTTTTTAAGTTAAATTTTATTACTTTAGAAATTTATCAAAATAAATTATATTATTCAACTAGTTTTTGTTTAAATAATTCTTTCTTAGATGGTTTCAATATGTTTCAAGGGAAACCAGATATTTTTAACTACCTATATGGGGAGAAAGCAGTCCAAGACATAGACAACAAAATAAAACTAGCAGTTGTAATATAAAAACTACTACTATACATTACAACCGATCAAGAGTCAAAAGATGTAATAGGTGCCAAGTCCTTGGAACTGGATCCTAGAGAAGCAGAGGGCCCTAATTAACATAGTAGATAACTTTCCAAATGAGCAAGTCGAACATTGAGTCTCTCAAATAAAATTCAAGCCGAACATCGAGTCTCTCCAAATAAAAAAGTTGATTCCTATGAGCCTATTTTATATCTTCTACAGAGGTAAAGATGTTGTATCACTCCTCTTGTTTCTCTTTCAAGACCCTACCAAGCAGAGTTTTCATTTGCAGGTGCAACGATATGGAGTTGAAGTATTGTTTCCTTCGTCCCCTGGTATTTCCAAGGTCAAGAACCCA
The DNA here is from genome assembly GCA_000404065.3 of Pinus taeda. Classification (NCBI taxonomy): domain Eukaryota; kingdom Viridiplantae; phylum Streptophyta; class Pinopsida; order Pinales; family Pinaceae; genus Pinus; species Pinus taeda. Next base: position 21,797 of record APFE030793687.1, read on the forward strand.
ATGAGAGACCTCTTCCAAGATCTTTGTGTCAGAAAAAAATTGGCGCTCCATGGCTACCAATGACTCCAAATTATGAATATCATTGTGAGTTTCGGGAGGGACAATTGAATAAAATGTTCCAGTTAATTCCTGATCCTATTGTTGGGTCTAATTTCTACCATGAGGGCCCCTACCACCCTCGCCCCCGCACGATTGTGCATACATTTCCTTGACATGTCGCACAAAGGGGTTACTTACTCAAGTTCCTTATTATGAAAGGAAAAAGTAGAAATATAGTAGATGAAATAGTTGGAGCAAAGCATGTAAAAGAAATGTCAGACACAAACACTGGAATACATGGCTTAAACCAAATAGGAGGAGACCAGAAGAAAGGATACTTCCCTATTAACTAGATACAAAACCAAATTTCTGGACTTAGACCAATCCCCAGGGTTCCAAAACCATGTTAGAATATTAAGATCTAGACCACCACAACCAATCGACCTCCTAGAATTTACAAAACAAAATAATAGAGACTGGATAACTTTCTTACACAAAGCAACTGCAAAAACACCAGAGTTTTCCAGTAGGCAGCCAAAACAAGATGACACACACCCACCAAATGGATAGACCAAAGAAAAACAAATCACATATCCAAGGCCAAACAATTTAAATTTAGATAAATTAACAAAGAAAATAAAGGTCATTGGAATTACTCATCTTAGAGCACTCACTAAGACACCAATTCTTATGAATCATAATGTTGGTATAGACACTCACCTTTTGTTGGTTC
>APFE030793689.1:2347-16718 GCA_000404065.3 Pinus taeda
CATAGATAATTTCAAGACTTCAAGAACAACCCAGACAATCAGATCTACAGATCTGATCATGCGCCGAAGAGATCTCAATTCATCAGTAGATTCGCCTTATTTAGATCTAGACATTACACCCAAGAGATCATGATATTTCAGATCTAGCTCTCATAAGATGTTCAACCCAAGCACACTCAAGCCAAATGATCTCCTTTGCTTTATATAGGCAAGCTCTTCCTCAAATCAAGGATCATGAAGCCCAATAATAATAATAAAATAAAACAATACCACGGGCCAAAACCATGATAACACAATACCGTCGACTAAATACCATGAGAAAACCCCACGTGTGGGTGCTTTACTGCCTTGAAGTGTGTGCACTAGGGTACGCACCCAATGAGTGGGTAACCTGCGGGTATGTACGCACTTTATATAAGACATGCCTGCGTATCCGCACCTTTTGTATGGTGTGCATGCGTACTCCTTATTTTCTTCAATACTTGAGAGCTGATCATCAATCTCTGCTACTGTCCTGTAGTACAGTGATCCATCACCTGAATGGGTTTCCATCAAGGACAACACTTTAACCATAATGCCAACAGATGAGTTGTTGCAAAATCTTATATTGTTGTTGATAGAATGGTTCCTTGGTGAATTTTTTGATTGATGAGATGGATATGATTAGATTTGATGATGAAAATTTGCCATGGATTCAGAGGGGAGCATCTACTATAATTCTAATAATTCATTGTTGGAATTATGGTCTCTTGTTAGGCATTGCTTATCTAACATTGGTTGATAATGATGAGTTTGTGATCTACTAACTATTGTTGGTTCCTTTTGTTTTCATTATGTTATATCAATGATGCATGGATTGCATGTGGTGAAATTACAGATATGTTTTTTGAGTTGCATTTGGTAAAAATGATAATGGTGTCCTATCCTTGCTTGAGTTGCTTGAAGATATGTATGTTATGTTCAATAAAAATGTTGGTTGATGATGTTGTTGATCACTTATATTCTACTTAGTGACTTATGATGCTAGAGGTACTCTTTTTGATGCATGTATATGCTACCTATGGTGTTGTGGTTCAAGGGATTGATTGAGCACTGTGGCTCTTCCTATATATGGAGAGAGTGTGTTGAACTTGATGACATGAGGCCAATGGGATGATTTTTTGACAAAGCTTTATTGCATTATCTCATGCTTATGTTATATTTGCTTGATGATGCTTGGAAGCGTTGCACATTTGGTCACATGTTGATGATATTGGACAAATTAATTCTACATTGTCTTACCTTACATGTTGATGACCTAGGTTGTAAATCATTGTAAAATTCAATCATGTATGGTCTATTGGGATCAAGTCATGTCATATATGGGCAATTGATGTAAAACTGGGTCCAATGTGTAAACCCAATATGTTGGGTTATTGATGTAATCATGGAACCATAGAGTCATTGGTGATAGGAAAGGTCATATATTTCAAGTCGTGTATTGCACATCTTCATTAAGTCTAGCATATGCTCAGGGGGAGCATGATCAATATGTAGATTTCATTATTCATATTCAACAGATCATACTTACAACAATAAGCACTACAAGAGAAGTACTTCATTCAACCTGATTCAGCCCTTTGCACTTGATTTCAAAGTGGGAGAGAAGACTTGGTGTTTGACTTGATATTTAGAGAGAAGACTTGGTGTTTGAAAATATGTTTGCAAGTGGTGTCTAAACACCACAATGATTGCCATCAAGTCCAAAGGGGGAGATTGTTGGCATTATGGCTAATGTGTTGTCCTTGATGGCAACTTACTTGACAAAGATATATTTGATGTCAACATAGTGATAATATGATTGTGGAACTAAGCATATAATAGGTACAAATGTTTCAGATGATATGGACAAAGAAATGGTAGTTCAGTGACAAATGGATGAAAAAATTGAATTTTGAGAAAGTATATGTGGTTCCTATGAGAAATGGTCGCGTACATATGCCGGTACTGTAAGCAAAAATTGCGTACATAATTTGAACCACGGAAATCTGGATACCAGGGATCATTACCATGGTATTTTTTCATAGTAGTTGGAGCGAAAATGTCTATTTGATACAGTCAACGAATACCATCAACTTTACCAAAGGATTTCCCTAAGGTATTGGTTAATGAAAAAACTATATAAAGAGATGGAGATCAAGGTGTCGTGTGTGCAAGTAATGGATTGTTTATGAATGATTTGATCTAGAACAGTTGTCCAACATGGAGCAAGGAGAAGACTCTAATTTGAAAGATATAAAGATATGTTCACATATATGCTTGATTGGTTTACTTGTTGCAAATGTCTAAGTAGCTAATAATGATGGATATGATTTCATAATGATATTGTGATCTAAATGAATTATTTAGAAGTCTGCATTTTTTACAGTGAAGGTTGCAGAGTGCGAAGTTATGTTTGCAATGAAAAGTATGAGATATGTATGTAGGTTTACTTCTGAATAGGCGCGTACATACACGTATCTGTTTATGATGAGTTGTGTATATATTATGAGATCTATTTTTTAGTGTGTTGAGATTTGTCACGTATATATTGTAGGTTAGATCTGGTCAGGGTCTACAATGTTGTTTAATGATGATTGTTGATGAGTTATGTCATATTTTTTGTTACCTATCAATGATGTCTTGATTTGGATGGTTTATATCAATTATGGTTTGGTTGAGCAATGATATGATCTAGTTTCAATGATTGATTCAGTATTCAGTGAGATGATGTTACAATGATTAAGTTGCTTCAGTGTTTGTATTTCAGATCCAGTATTCAGTTTGGTTTGGATTTCGGTCCAGTATGAAAATTTGATGAAAGGTGGCCCACAGGTTTTGATGTTTGTTTGAGACAGGTGGATCCATTTTGAAACATTTTGAAATGTGGTCCACAAGAGGTGTTGAGGGTTCGAGTCTTTAGTAACGGAGTCAAAGCTTCCTTACAGTGGTATATGGTAAATTTGTTTAGTGGGTAGGTGATCCCTTCTGTTAGGAGCTGATAAATGAGATTAGGGGGTTGGAGCTCCGGGTGTTGGAGAATGGGTGGAGGTTGTAGCCTCCTACAAGTGGGTGTCTGTGTACTGGTAATATTTCGCGCCAGTACAAAATGTAATGGAAAATTTCTTTATATAATAAGAAAGAAAACATACACGACAACAGTAGTGGTTTTCTCTCACATTGGGTTTGAACCTAAAATCCTGGTGTTCTATGTGTGTTGTTTATGAGTTGTGATTTATCTATTAATTACTGCATATTGTCTAGTTAATGAAACCATAATGCAATCGTTAAAGTTAACTCACTGGTGGATTTTTGATCAATTAAGTATATTGGGTATATGTTGTTATCCTTCACTTAAGTCGCATACACATGTTGGTTGCATAAAGAACAATAGCGTACAGAATTCAAAATGTGAAATGAAAAGTTAAAGTGAACTAAAAATACCAATTCACCCCCCCCAAAGTATTTTTCCTAACAATTTCAACACTCCCTCTCAAAATAGGGAGGAATTACCATCTACATAATAAGACTCATCTCGGATGAACACGTCTGATGCATTATATCTCATCTCGTTTAATCTTATCTCATGTTGTCTCATAGAAGAAGAATAATCCATAAATAACAATAGGGGAGATCAGTTAGATCTTCCAAACCCTACTGGTCTCCAAGTCAAATTCCATGACCTTCATCTCAGCTACATCAACAAGATATCCATCTCAACATCTCTCGTTATAGTTTGATTTCTTTGATCATCAGCTGAACAATGATGTCTCGATATAAAAAAGAAGAATAGTTGTGACTTCCACCCTATATCCACGAACGATAGGGGAGATTAATCTGCTACCCTGTATCCAATCGAAAATAGGAAAGATATGACTTACCATGAAAGGTAAGGATCACAACTCTACTATTGTCAGAATATAGGCAGGATAATACTTACCATGAAACGTAAGGATCACATCTATCTTATTGTCCGTTGATCTTCCCACTATGAACCTCAAGATTCAAGTGGTAGAACACCTACATCCCCTCACTTGGGAAGGATACCACTTACCATAAATGGTAAGGATCACAACTATCCCAAGTCTCCTCACCCATTGGCCAAGTGAGTGGCAAACCCAACAAGCCGAACTTGTAGGTAGGATGCATACTGGGGTATACTCTGTCAAGTCCCAAACTTCATTGTAGGGGAGGATACCCAACTTGTCATAAATGAAAAGGATCACACACACCCTAGAGTGGAAATAGGTAGGATACTACTTAGCAAGTGAGGTAAGGATCGCAGCTATCCTATTGTCCAGAGTTCCCTCAACCCCAAGAGCTCTACCACTCAATTCCTCTCCCTGGGAGCTCAAATAGGGGGGAAGATCATAGCTCAGTGTCCTCCATCAGTCGAGACCCTTACCTAGGAGGGTCACATCCATCAATCGAAGTTGCTCTCTGATGACCGAGAACCTCCCTTTCATAAAATACTTGGTAAGAATATCCAATATATGTTCATCTATTGAAGACTCACTGCTTCAATTCCACAATAAATCAATGTGGGAGCCTCACTGCTCCCTCAGCACCATATCTTGGATATAGTGTTATATCTTATTAAAATTATTAGACCAGTTGTGAAAACATGAGGTTTTATGAAATTCAGATCCCACTCTTAATATCGCAATATATCCTAGTCTTATACAAAAGATGCTCAAATGGTTATCCAATGACCTTTCTCAATGACACTACCTCGTAGCTAGCCAAACTAGCAACAGTTCACTCTGCCTCATACTCAAATCAACAGATTTATGTGTTCTAATTCATTCAATAAATCATGGCAGTCCCCATGCTACAGTAACACCCAGATGTGATTTTCATGTTACCAACATTTTCAGTGTTAGTCAGTGTATGTATATCCATTAAGTCTCAAGTATATGTGACCAATCTTTGTCAGATATAGGGTACATGCTGCAAATTAAGGATCCATCCATCAAATTTGAATCTAAAGAGGATTCCCTCTCCACTGTTTCAGTGTAATGCCTAATCTCTGACAACATACTTCCCTTAACAAGGAGGTCTTCATCACCTCTTTGTTATACTACTAATCTCAAAATGTTAATCATCTAAGCTCAGAGGTCAACTCCCTCTAGCACTGAACACTACGATTATCTAATCTTGTTAGAAGTAACATGTTAGCATATAAAATCAAATATCAAAGACCTATCTTCAATCATGAAGAAATGTGGGAGTCTGTATCATATGACAATCAATCCAAGTATGCCAAGCCCAGAGGGATTTCTTGAGTCCATATGGGACTTTCTTCCATTTGTAATCATGAATCTCATGTCATTTGCCTCATGTTGGTCAAACTCGTTATTGATTTCAATATAGCATTGTTGGAGATGGAAAATATTATTGTGATACACGAATAACCCTAACCTCATGCAAGCCCTAGGAGAAAATCCTAAGCATGAAGATGATGCATATACCAAATTCCCTAGCTACATTTATATCCCTATCTTGAATGATCTAATGATGAATGAAGAAGCCACCCTTCTAGGCACATGTATGCATAATACTACTCATTGATGAAACCCTAGCCCTTGACCTTATGAAATTATGATGCATGGATGATTGTTGGCTGGAAAAATTGATGAAGGCCTAACCTCCTTAATTGATGCTCATGGTGCCCTAGTCTTTATGAAATAAGAAGCCCTAATTCTAATAGGTCCATTCCATGAATACATAAGGAGCTTTAATCTAAAATCATGTGATGCCTTTAAAGATTCCCTAATCTCTATAAATGAAGAACACATGTGAAGGACCCCACATAAACTTAAAGGCCTAAGTCTATGAAGAAGAAGCCCTAGCACTAAGTGTAAAATCCTAAAGATTGCCATGAATGAAATAGTGATGATATTTTCACAAAATATAATTTTCTTAGTGGTAAAATGACCGTATTTAAAGATGAAATTTGCATAAGCTCGTAAAAGACATTTTCCCCTTTCCAACGAGGTATTACTAGCCTTCTAACTCTTCTTAGATTGGGAGAAAATGATTTTTCAAGTTAAAATATAATAATTCTTTAATGTTGGCCGACATGAGCCTATGCATAAGCCAACTCCATGGCCAACTGATGTGTCTATTCGGACCATACTCAAAAATTAGTATAAATTGGCGTTAAAACTCAGTATTCAAGCATCTAATCTCGGCGAAGAATTCGGTGGAGAAATTTGAACCAAAATAGAGGCCGAGGAGATCAACGAGATCACTATTTTTTAGCTAATATTATCTTTTAGTCTGTGTGATTGATTTCTAAAGGACTACAAACTTCAACCCGTGGAGGAGGCCTAGTCTCAGGTTCTGATTGCAGACTGTGGGTGTCTAGACAGTCACAGGCTCGGACCTGTGGACAAGACAAGTGTAACACCTCAGTTCTGTGGATTATTGTACAGCCTGAAGCTACAGCAAATTGTGCAGTCTCGATGAAGTGATTACAACATAAACCTTGAAAACAGTCAATCAATAACAGCTCGGTGGAGAAGTTACAAACTTTAGTACAATCACATAGGAGCTCGAAATTGTGGAAGAATACAGGTCGGACCTGTGACATCAACCCATGGAGACATGTTTTGATGCTTGGAATGTGAGAACAATCACATTCTTTGGCTCAAATGTTCCTAGAAACTCAGACAATAGACATTCACCTTGGAAGCCTCAAAACTATGAACAGTCACATTTGAAAAGGGTTCGAACAGCTACCTGTGACTTCACCTTACCTCGGTTCAAGGCTCAGAAGTGTGCAAGAGTTCAAACTACAAAGAATTATGTATATATATATACCTCAGACAATATTAAAAAATTTTGAACAAACACCATACAGCTTGGATACTTTTGTGGTGTGAAGAATTCCACTGATCTATTGGAAAACTCAGAACAAAGACAATTTTTTGTGGTAAGTACTTAACCTCGGACCAACAAGAATAGTCACCAGATTGTTAACCGGTGAAAGGATCAAATGGTTGACTTATGATAGCTCGTTTTCTTCACTAGCGGAAGACTCAACACTTGTGGTATCCCAGTCACAATGGTGGAGAAAATTGTAGCTCAGATAGCCCTGTGGAATTATTGATTTATGGAGGATTACTAACTGTGCATACAACCCTTGCAGACCTGTGGTGAAATCTCTTCTTTTGTGGATCTGTAGTGGCACTTGGTTGGAAATTTGGCATCTGTTGAGAGCAGGGTATTGGTCATCTGTGGAAGCATCCTTTGAGGACCCCTTGAAGTTGATCTTGACTTATTGTACAAATCTATTAAGAATAGTGGTTGGTCGTTCTTTAACGCAGACTAGATAGTTGGAAGCCGCATATTGAATATTTGTGGAGATCCTTGGAGACCATGATGCATGGTTGAAGTCATCATGAGGTAACCTTGGAAAAATTGTTTGGGTAAAATGAAGAGTTGTGGAGACACCTTCATGAGAAGACAAAGTTGCCATTGATGAGCTAAGTGCCTTGGAGATCATTTGGGGGCACTGTTGAAGGTGAAGATATTGTCAAGGCTAGTTGCAGAATATAGTGGGAGCTTTGAAGAATTGTTGAATCTACCTTGAAGAATTAAAGCAGAGGGTTGCAGCCCTAGAGGATAGGAATCCTCAAGAAGACCAGTTTGGAGCCTTGGAAAGATAGGGTTGGAGCCCTAGAGATTGGAGCCTCATGAAGTCCAAATCGGTGCTTGGAAAAGTACAGGTTGAAGCCTGGTGATTTGAATATTGGTGTTTTCAACGAGGGTTGGAGCCCTAATTATTATTGTACTTGATTTATTGTAGAGAAGAGGATTGGAGTCTTCGTTATTTCCGGTTAATAAAAATATTATTCTATCATTTTTCATTTTGTGTTCTAATTATAAGTGATCTTAATTGGTAAAAATAACAAGTGAAAAGAAATATTGATTCACCCCCCCCCCCCAGTATTTCCAACAATTGGTATCAAAGCCAATACCATCACTCAAAGCCTAACAACTTGAAGGTAGATCCTTAGAACACAAATGGCAAAGTCAAGGAAGAAGACTTGCAAATCTGTCGTAGATGTCACCTCGTTAGTGGATAATCAAATTGGGAAAGTTCCATTGTTCAATGGAAATTTTGACATAAGGAAGGAAAGAATGAAGAATTTCTTAATGGCTCAAGGTTTTGAAGTTTGGGAATCAGTGATTACTAAAGGGACAATGGAAGAAGAATCCAAGGAATATAATGCAAGAGCGATAAAAGAAATCTTGAGTGGGCTACCAGATCCTATAAAGGCCAAAGTGGAAAAATGCTCATCAACAAAAGGTATGTGGGACAAACTTCAATATCTTCACTCAAAAGGAGCATTGACCATGACCTCTAGTCAAGAAGATGATGAAAAGAAAGAAGGAAATCTAGAACCCATAAAGGAAGTTGAAAACAAGAGTGAAGACATCAAGACCAAGGAGGACCCAGAAGATGATGAAAATGAAGAAGATCTCAAGGCAAAACTTGTAGCTGCCCTAGAAGAGATAAGCAGTTTGAAAAAGGAAAATGAGGAGCTCAAGAAGCAATCACAAGATGGTGACTATCACCTTGACAAGGCAAGGAAGGAAGCTGACCTATTCAAGCTTCAAGTATAAGAAAGAGATAAGGAGCTCGCCAAGATTAAGGAGGATTTTCATCAAAACAAGAGAAGGCATCATGAAGAAGTCATATCCATGACAAAATCAATTAGATAAAGCAAAGAAAAGGGAAGAAACTTTCTCAAGCCATCTTGAACAAAACATCAATACTTGAACAAACTTGAAAGAAAAAATGGTCAATACAAGGAAGAGGCTTCCTCCCTTAAATATCAGTTGGAAGAAGCAAAGAAACAAGCACAAAGAGTTGAAGGGGTGATGGAAGTTTTGACCCTACTGGAAGGACAAGTCGATGAAGTTGAAAAGGAAATAAATGCCATGATATGCCAACTAGAAGAAAAGGATGAAGACATCACCAAATTAAAATCAGAAATCACCTCACTTAAGGCCCAATCATGTGAAGCAATGATAATGAAGGAAGAAATGGAGAACCATCTAACAAAGAAAAATAAAGAATGCAAGATGATGAAAGAAGAAATTGATCTCCTAAAGAAAGAAGTTGATCATCTGAACAAGAGTCTAAAGAGCTCTCAAACCCTAGATGACATCATAAGTCATCAAAGATCTCCTCTTGATAAATCAGGTCTTGGATATGCAGGTGAACCCTCAAAAAAAATGATGCAAACCCTAATGCTTCAAACAAGAAGGATGTGGAGAAGCTTGGAAGAAATATTGATGCCCCCAATTCCAGCAAGAGCAAGGAGAAGAGTCAAGATGACATTGGAAAAACCATACTCCAAGAAGATATGCAAATGGTGTCAAGAATGCAAGAAGCAATAAAATTGATCAAAGGATCCCAAGACAAAACAACTTTAGAAGTACATCAAGGCAATCTCCATCCTCTAGGTACCAAAGTATATTTTTTGGTTATTGCTATTCTTGTACAAATTTTGGGGATATGGCAAAGGATTGTAGGGCATACCACAAGGACAAATATAATGGTCCCCATCAGTGTCCTAAAATCAGCTATGCAAGAAGAAATCATGCATCCTCATCTATGTACAGAATGGAATGCTTCAATTGCCATAACATTGGACATATGGCTCGTGATTGTTACTTGACTTGGGTCCCTAAACAAGTTAAAAACATGTCCACCAATCAAGAAAAGAAAGTTACACAAGTATGGAGAAGGAAGAAAATTGGATCAAAAATTCTCTTGAACACTCAAGGCATCAACTCACGTTATTGATCTAATGAGTACATCTTTAAATGTGATATTCCAAGTACTTAGATGATGAAATTCTGCCAAAAAGGAGACCATGCATATTGTTAGGGGGAGCTCGTGATTATTGACCATTCTTGCAGAAGCTATCCGGGAAGAACACTATGAAACCCTTGATGAATTGCACATGGACAATCATCTCTTGATAGATATCTCTCAAGAATAATTCCATTGAAGAAAACATGATTTTGTGTCTTCATTACACATCCATTGTTGAAGATGTCTTCCACCTGATTACAAGGCAGCAACCTTTCTTGTCTTGAGCAAAAAGAAGAGCTAGAGGAGTTTATGCAGACAAGGGGAGTTGGTTGATCATCTACCTCATCCATTTCCATGAAGGCATGCAAAGGCTTAGGGGGAGCAAGTTCATTAAAGAAGAGCACCATGAAGAATTATCATTGATGAAGAAAATATGATGAAGCAGTGTGATAGGAGGAGCACTTGGGCACCCCATTTGCCATTGATGTCAAAGGGGGAGAAATTGTTAAAAGCGACAGAATATTGCCATTAATGACAAAGGGGGAGACTGTTAGTCAAGGTTGTCATTGATGTCAATATAACATTGTTGGAGATGGAAAATATTCTTGTGATACATGAATAACCCTAACCTCATGCAAACCCTAGGAGAAAACCCTAGCATGAAGATGATGCATATACCAAATTCCCTAGCTACAATTATATCCCTATCTTGAATGATCTAATGATGAATGAAGAAGCCACCCTTCTAGGCACATGTATGCATAATAATACTCATTGATGAAACCCTAGCCCTTGACCTTATGAAATTATGATGCATGGATGATTGTTGGTTGGCAAATAAGATGAACCCCTAGCCTCCTTAATTGATGCTCTTGGTGCCCTAGTCTTTATGAAATAAGAAGCCCTAATCCTAATAGGTCCATTCCATGAACAAAGAAGGAGATTTAATTTAAAAGCCCATGATGCTTTCAAAGATGCCCTAATCTCTATATATATATACCTCGAACCATATTAAAAATTTCGAAACAGACACCATAGAGCTTGGATACTTCTGTGGTCTGAAGAGTGCCACTGATCTATTGGAAATGTCGGAACAGAGTCAATTTTCTGTGTTAAGTACTTAACCTCAGACCAGCAAGAACACTCGTCAGATTGTTAACTAGTGACAGGATCAAATGGTTGACTTAGGATAGCTCGATTTATTAAATGGTGGAAGGCTCAACACTTGTGGTAGCCCGGTCTTATTTGTGGAGAAAACTGTAGCTCGGGTAGACCTGTGGAAATATAAATATATATATATATATATATATATATATATAGACACCGAACTGTTGGAAATAATACTAGGGGGGGGGGGGGGGGGGTGAATCAGTATTATCAAATCAGTTACTTTTCATTTTTCATACTCAGATTTATATGCGCAGCTTCGGTTCATTCTATCCGCGTATATACGCGACTGTGCTAAATGCAACCAGCGTACATGCAGTAATCTTATGATTCAGTTAGCTTATCTTCAGTAAATGCATCAGAACATTATTAACCACATTAACAGTAAACAGGTGTAGTAAAACAATACAAATCATCACACATAAGAAGCACACATGAACACCATGATATAAGGTGGAAACCCAATGTGGGTGGAAACCCAATGTGGGTGAAAACCACCTGCTGCAATTCGTCTCTTTCTTCCTTTAATAAGAAACTTCTTTTACAATGTACTGGTGCAGTCCTTTACCAGCACGCAGGCTACAACCTGTAGAGGGCTATAACCCTCTCTCGTTTTCCAGCTACTTCTGGAAGGCAGCTACAACCCCCTTAGCTCTTGTACTAGTGGATATACTAGTACGTAGGTGCTGACCTACAGAAGGCTGCAACCTTCTTTTCTTCAGGGACCACGTTTCATCAATTTTCATACTAGATCCATAAGTACAAAACAATCACTGCTGCAATACAATCATCAACTTATACTTGTATCATAAATCTCTAAATCACCCAATACTGAATCACTGAAACCCTGTCATCAAAAACACAGAACGCAAACCAGAGCCCAGAACTCTGCAACAACCACTAGAATCAACAGCAACCTGAAACACCAAATCTCATAATGCATACGCTACTGGACTATATCAAAACCGTGTGTATACGCGCTTTCACCAGAGACAACCCGCGTACAGATCTAAAAATAATTACTTATACCTTCGTTGTTATATCCAACCCAAGCCAAGCACAAACAGATAACCAGCAATACTAGATCTTCCCACTTCGTCAGACATCCATTTCCTTGCCTCCCTTTTGCCTAATGATCTCCTTATATAGGTTAGGCTTCTCAATACCATGGTCCAAAACCATGTAGAAACAATACCATGGACCCAATACCTGGGGTCGTCATTTCGAACCAAATACCATGGATCAATACCAAAGTATCATGGACCAAATACCACGGACCAAAACCATGTACGCGCTTTTCCTTCTATGAACCTGCGTGTATACGTATGCACACCTTTTGCTCCACTAACTCGCGTATATATGCACTTTTATCACGGTCATCCTGCGTATACCTCTCTCTTGACCTGCTGCATTCTGATCTATCATCTGATTAAGTTTCCATCACCTGTATCAAACTTCTGATTGAGTAACATCAAGGACAACACCTATATCATAATGCCAACAATCTCCCCCTTTGGACTTGATGGAAACCACCACACCAAGTCATTCTCCCCCTCTGACATCAAGGGCAAAGGGTGGACCAAGATATTCTCTCCCTTGGTATACCTTTTGCTGTCCATACTCCCCCTGAGTACATGCTGAAGTTTCTGATTGAGCTCCCCTTTGTATATGCCAAGTTGTATCAATCCATCCATGCTCCCCCTGAGCAAATGCAAGTTTTAAGACGAGCAATTCATTCAAAATCATAACTATCATTCATCATATATGACCTGCAATACCATTCCTTTGATCAAATAGCAAGATGTATCATTTAGCTTCATAAACTTTATCAACAACTTCTAACCATAATGCCAACAATGCATTATTTGAAGTATATGCTTCCCCTAAGCCTGTGCCAATCATTTTTTATCATGACCGAACCATTTCTTGGGTCTGTTCTGCTGCCCTTTCTTCTGATCTCCATATACGCGACTCTACAGCCTGTAACTCGCGTATATACGTGACTTATCTTCATTATATCAGCGTATGCAAGATGGAATACTAAATTTCTTCACTTTCAGTATCCCCTGTGTCTGTTATGTCAGCTAACTGAGTTATGTCACACCTTTCTGTCTCTAATTCTGTCTTATGAAACTGTGATGATGTATGGTCCTCTTGTTTTGAACTTTGAAATTTTCTCCTGCATTCCCTTGCTTTATGTCCAAATTTGTTGCATGAATAACATCTTACATATTTCATTTTCCTTCTATTGCAATCAATTGCTTTGTGTCCATATGCATTGCAGGATAAAGGAATATCCTCTGAAGATACCTGGGATGTGATGATTTTTGTGATGGTCTTGAACCATTCTAACTTCTACATCTGGTTGCAACATTCCAGATTATGACATACAAATAGCATTCAACATTATCAGTGGAGGAGTAAAATATTTTCCATTTTGAAAATTTCTTTCCTTGGTTGTTGTTGGGGTTTTCTTCTCATCTCTCTTCGTTTGTGCATTTCATATTCTCATTAGAGTTTCTTGCCCTACCTTGTGGAAAGCTAGATTCACCTTCAACAGATTCATAAAAGCCAAGACCAGTTTTTGATACCTAGGGACTTTGAACTAACCAAGAATGTCATCCCAAAATCTTAGTACTATCTGAAATCGCAACAATTTATCCTTTTCTTCTAATTTACCTTTCAAGATATTTACCTCAACCTGATGTTGTTCTTCCTTTTCCAGATACTGTTTCCTTAGGTCTTCTTCAGGTTTTCTTCCTTCTTCCACTTGTTGCTTTAATTTGATCACTTCATGTTCAAGAGCTTCTTTGTTCTCCTCCTTTGATTTTTCAACCTCTTCTTTTAGAGAGAAGATCTTTGATTCAAGACTCTGAATTGTTATGCTCTGATCTTTTACTATATCCTGCAATTTCTCCCTTACCCTAGTTACTGTCTCCAATTGTTCGTTTAATTTGGTAACCTCTTCAGTTTCTGCATTCTTCTTATCATATGCCATGAGACTTATAATGTCTTCACTACCATTTAATGAGTCATTACTTTTAACATGGGTATAATAGCTTCTATTACCTTCTTCAGACATCTTTCCTTTGTTATGAGGGCATCTAGCAGTGTAGTGACCAACTCTACCACATGAAAGCATTTGAAAGGTAGCTTACCTTCGAACCGTCCAGTTCCCCGTTCAAGATTCTTGACAAAATTTACCTCATCTTCTTCCTCTGACATGTATCCTGAAGCTTCGAATGTGGCTTCTGATGGTCCCTCTTTTCACATCTCAAAAGCAGTTAAGATTCTGTGAAGATGTGAGATGGTGATTTTCTATAGATTCTCCTTTTCTTCTATGGCAGACAC
>APFE030793689.1:19331-36462 GCA_000404065.3 Pinus taeda
ATCATCAACTTATACTTGTATCATAAATCTCTAAATCACCCAATACTGAATCACTGAAACCCTGTCATCAAAAACACAGAACGCAAACCAGAGCCCAGAACTCTGCAACAACCACTAGAATCAACAGCAACCTGAAACACCAAATATCATAATGCATACACTACTTGACTATATCAAAATCGCGTGTATACGCACTTTCACCAGAGACAACCCGCGTACAGATCTAAAAATAATTACTTATACCTTCGTTGTTATATCCAACCCAAGCCAAGCACAAACAGATAACCAGCAATACTAGATCTTCCCACTTCGTCAGACATCCATTCCCTTGCCTCCATTTTGCCTAATGATCTTCTCCTTATATAGGTTAGGCTTCTCTCAATACCATGGTCCAAAACCATGTAGAAACAATACCATGGACCCAATACCTGGGGTCATCATTTCGAACCAAATACCATGGATCAATACCAAAGTACCATGGACCAAATACCACGGACCAAAACCATGTACGCACTTTTCCTTCTGTGAACCTACATGTATACGTATACACACCTTTTTCTCCGCTAACCCGCGTATATACGCACTTTTATCACGGTCATCCTGTGTATACCTCTCTCTTGACCTGCTGCATTCTGATCTGTCATCTGATTAAGTTGCCATCACCTGTATCAAACTTCTGAGTGAGTTGCCATCAAGGACAACACCTGTATCATAATGCCAACACGAACCATATTAAAAATTTCGGAACAGTCACCATACAACTTGGATACTTATGTGGTGTGAAGAGTGCTACTGATCTATTAGAAATCTCGGAACAGAGATAGTTTTCTGTGGTAAGTACTTAACCTCAGACTAGCAAGAACAGACACCAGATTGTTAACCAGTGAAAGGATCAAATGGTTGCCTTATGATAGCTCAGTTTATTAACTGGTGGAAGGCTCAACACTTGTGGTAGTCCTGTCTTAGTTGTGAAGAAAAATGTAGCTCGGATAGACCTGTGGAAATATATATATATATATATTTCCATAGGTCTATCCGAGCTACAGTTTTCTTCACAACTAAGACAGGACTACCACAAGTGTTGAGCCTTCCACCAGTTAATAAACCGAGCTATCATAAGGCAACCATTTGATCCTTTCACTGGTTAACAATCTGGTATATACCTCGAACCATATTAAAAATTTCGAAACAGTCACCATACAGCTTGGATACTTTTGTGGTATGAAGAGTGCCACTGATCTATTGGAAATCTCGAAACAGAGACAGTTTTCTGTGGTAAGTACTTAACCTCAGACCAGCAAGAACAGTCACCGGATTGTTAACCAGTGAAAGGATCAAATGGTTGACTTATGATAGCTCAGTTTATTAACTAGTGGAAGGCTCAACACTTGTGGTAGCCCGGTCTTAGTTGAGGAGAAAACTATAGCTCGGTTAGACCTGTGGAATTGTTGATCTGTGGAGGATTACTAACCGTGTATACAACCCTTGCAGACCTGGGGTGAGATCTCTTCTTTTGTGGATCTGTAGTGGCACTTGGTTGGCAATTTGGCATCTCTTGTGAGCAGGGTATTGGTCATCTGTGGAAGCAGCCTTTGAGGACTCCTTGAAGTTGATCTTAACTTATTGTAGACTATGTCACACGGTTCGAGTTCGACAACGATTAGGTTCGATTCAGGTTTGAATTTTCCGATCAGGTTCAAATGAGGTTCGGCATTAGGTTCAACTATACATATTTTTCAATATATATATATATATATATATGTGTGTGTGTGTGTGTGTGTGTGATAAAATAAAATTCCGGTCCTACAGAAAAAGGTAAGGTAGATACAGCATTTGAATATTAACAAATAGCAGGCATGGGGCGTTTGGATGGTTCAAGCCAAGACTCTCGGTATAAAAGCAGTACTGAGATTGTTTTATTTCTCACGGTAAATAATAGGGTTCAATGAAGGTATCACTAGACAAAGACTCAAAACAATTATCCAGAGTTAATGGCTCTTAGGCCGTAATAATTTGCTATTTTTGAATTACTTCTATTCAATTGGGGTTTTAGTTCTGTTATAGTTCCGCTACTATTCGGACCATCTTAGTCTTTTGCAGTAGTAGTGCTTTTTTTGCTATTTAGGATCATAACAAGAAGTCATTTTTTTAGAAATGTTCTTTCTTATAGATTGTTAACTGTTTAATAAATTCAGAGTATTCGACGCTTATATCACATTTTTTATTTTAAAGTTTGTTGTTGTGGACAGAACAATTACAGATAAACGAAAAAGAACTTGACCGAACCCTGTAAACCCTTCGAATAATCTGAAACTCATCATTATACCTGAACTTTTCCCTCCTGAGGCCCGAAATTGTGTTATTTTGGCCTCCGGCTTGAAGTGTTTACGTTTGTCAGTATAAGAATTAAGTTTCTGCAAATTAAAGAATCAGAATCAGAACACCATGTTTGTGGTATCGTTATCTTGTTTCAGTTTTGGGCATAAACATCGATTCGCAGACGATTTTATGTTTGAAATGAATTTAGGGTAATATGAAACTTACCGCTTTGAGCTGTGCCCAGTTAGGATTCAATGTCGTAGAAGTAAGGGGAGTGCCTTCTTTTTTAGGGTTCTCTCTGTCATCGCGACATCTCTTGCCCGCCATTGCTGTGCAGTCCATAAACAAAATACGAAAGATGGGTGTCCTTCTAAACTAACTATTTATATGTATGTGCATGTGGGAGAACATAAGTGGGAACAGCATTGCGGAGGTCAGCGGTTCTTTCTAACTACGTATTTTATGTTTACGTTTGGGATCGCTCAGTGACAGGTGTTGATGCGATAAAATGATGCGGGCGAAACACACCTTTCGACCAATTAACTCATTGTCAAACAGGCAACTAAAACCGCCAAAAAAAACCACCTCAAAAAAAAACCCTTGAAATTCGCGTTAAATCCGTTCAGGTTCGATTTTTTATTTAGGTTCGATTTTTCAGGTTCCTTTAAGTTCGTTTAGGTTCGACTAGGTTCGGGTTCGTTGAGGTTCGCCTTCAGGTTCGACTTTCAGGTTCGGCGAACCTGAACGAACTTCAAATTTTTTTACAAGTTCGTCGAATTTCGAACCTGAAGCTTCAGGTTCGCCAAACCCTGTGACATAGATTGTAGAGATCTATTAAGAACAGTGGTTGGAATTTCTTTAAAGCAGGCTAGAAAGTTGGAAGTGGCATATTGAAGATTCATGGAGATCCCTGGAGACCATGATGCATTGTTGAAGTCATCATGAGGTAACCTTGGAAAAATTGTTTGGGTAAATGAAGAGTTGTGGAGACACTTTCATGAGAATACGAAGTTGTCATTGATGAACTAAGTGCCTTGGAGATCGTTTGAGCGCAGTGTTGAAGGTGAAGATATTGTCAAGGCTAGTTGCAGAGGATATTGGGAGCCTTGAAGAACTATTGAATCTATCTTGAAGAATTGAAGTAGAGGGTTGGAGCCCTGGACAGATAGGGTTGGAGCCATAGAGGTTGATGCCTCATGCAGCCTTGGAAATATAGGGTTGGAGCTCTAGAATTTGGAGCCTCGTGAAGTCCAAGTCGATGCTTGGCAAAGTACAGGTTGGAGCCTGGTGTTTTGAAGATTGGTGTCTTCATCTAGAGTTGGAGCCCTAATTATTATTGTACTTGATTTATTTTAAAGAAGAGGATTGGAGTTCTCATTATTTCTGATTAATAAAAGTATTATTCTATCATTGTTCATTTTTTGTTCTAATTATAACTTGTAAGTGATCTTAACTCGTAAAAATAACAATTGAGAAGAAACATTGATTTCATCCCCCCTCCCAGTATTTCCACCACCTCAAAGTCTTGAGGGGGCTTCAACTATGCTACTTTCTTAAATATCATGGAGGAAGCCATCTTCACATATATCTCATAATAATGCATCAAACAATAGGTGCTAGGATCTAGTCACAGTCCTCTCCCTCTTAGAATATCTTCTTTATCACTATTGAGCTTGATATCTCAAAAGCATCTAAAACTGTTGTATCTTGTCATTTTAAATGGTCCTTGTATGAAGGACATAAAGTTCACAACATCTCATCAAACTATTGCATTCAACCTGACAATCTACTCCCAAGCATGTGCAAAAATGCTTTGCCACTAGCCAATGTCGATGATCGGATGTGCATGGAACTTTGACGATGCGTGAAATGAGTTATGCTTGGCCTGGGGGCCAATATTACTTACGTGTCTATTAATATAATTCGTGAGTTTCCTCATGGGCCTCCACACTCAACATTTTTGTTTTGTGCATGATAAATGGGCAATTTTATAGCCCAGATCTAAGTGAGAGTTGGAAAAGGATGCGGCTTAATGCTTGCCTTCACAAGCACATCTAGATTTAAATGTATAACTCAATGAAATATTAAATATGAATTTAAGGTGAAATGTGAATTCCTGGGCTTGATATCCTCCTAGGCTTCATTAGTGGAACCTATGAGTGCACAACTCCATTCAAATTTTCATAACATAAATACATATAACCATAATTCTATTATTTTATATGTGAGCTAATTCTATAGTGCGACATATGTATCTGCGAAGTAAAAATGTTTGTGTAACACAGTCAAGGCAATGATGAAAGGCTTGACCCAATTCATTTTCTAGTATACATATTTAGATTTCTTAGGTGTTTATAAAACTAGCTCAAAGAGCGCAATTAGGTAGAACAAATAAAAATCGTTTTAATGGAAAAGTTGAAACTTGATACCCACAAAGGTACAATCTCAATATTATATATATATATATATGACATGGCAACCAATATGACCTGGCAACCAATCAACCAGTAATTTTAATAGTATGCATGATTCTGAGAGATATAATTTGAACATTGTTAATCTATATCACTATGTTCATGAAATTCAAATATTCAATTCATACGCGATCACATACTATAAGCACCTTCGTCAGTTATGCACAACACAAATAGAGAGGAAATTAAACATCTAGCATACTTTATACAAAGGTATTTATATGAGAACTCAATATTCATAAGCAATGTTCAAGTTGTGTTACTTGTTTGGTTAAGTCAATTTCAATTGGCGACTAGAGAAGGGCTTCACGGTAACCTCCCAAACGTAGGATAGTTACATTATTTGGTTTCGTAACTCGCCACCGCCTTGCCAGGTCCAAGTCTGAGAGTTAAAATTCACTAGGCAATACGCTAAGGGAGGGTGATTTCACTTGTTGGTGATTCTGAGAACATGAAGGCAAGGGTGGCCACATTCATCTCAAAGGGAAAATTTGATATGTGGTGGGAGGACGTGTAAAATGTGAAAAATATACAGGAAGAAGATCTAACATGGTGTGAATTCGAAGCGTTGTTTCGGAAAGAAGTACTCGTTAAAGAGATATTTTGACAAAAAAGCAAAGGGATTCTATTATCTCAAGATGGGACAAATTTTGGATGATGAATATGTCACCAAGTTTCTAAAGCTACTGCAATACGTAACCTACCCGAAGGACAAGAAAGCAAAAGTCCAAAGGTTTATCAATGGGCTACCCCAGTTTTTCAAGGATTGCGTCGAATTTGATGAGCCTCAAATATTAAAGGATGCCATAAAAAAATTGAAGCATTGCAATGAGCAGTCGAAACACAAGTTGAAATTCAAGGGTGGTTGGATGCCAAGAAGTAACAGGAAGAATAAAGAAAGATGGCATAAGAAAGGCAACAAAATGCAAACCAAAGGTAAAAAGGAAGGTGTTGCCTCAACCAGTACGTATCGACCTCAACCAAAGTTCAAACCGACTGAAAAGGGTATGTGCATCAACCTATAGGAGGACAGAATAGATCAGATGATAAGAAACCATTGCAATGGTGGACATGTGGAGGGAATCACTATAAGATAGAATGCCCACACCAGAAGCATACAAGGCCACAAATCTACAATATACAAGAAGCTCATACTATAGGGGATGTAGCCCAGAGTATATCTAGGATATATGTCGTCATGGACAACAGACAGGCTGACATTGTAGTGGTGGACATGTGGAGGGAATCACTATAAGATAGAATGCCCACACCAGAAGGATACAAGGCCACAAATCTACAATATACAAGAAGCTCATATTGTAGGGGATGTAGCCCAGAGTATACCTAGGATATATGTTGTCATGGACAACAGACAGGCCGACCATCAAGCCTTCATCATTGAAATGGAAGGAAATATTTGTAGTCAAATTGTTTCCATTCTAATTGATCTTGTCTCCAATTATAGTTATATTAACCTTGAACTTGTGGATCATTGTCAGCTAGCTAAAGAAACCCATGCAAAAGCGCAGTTGGTTCAACTAGCCATGGGGACAAAAAGAAGAGTAAGCCAATGGGTAAAATCATATGCATTTGAACTCAATGGCATGCCAACCGTAGCGAACCTTAATATGCTTCCTTTGGGTGCATATAAAATGCTACTGGGTAAGGATTGGTTATATGCCCATCGAACAAAAGTAGATTGCTACGAGAAGGCTATAGAATGCCTACATGAGGCTGGGGAAAAATGTTGGAATTTCTAAGTCTAATCCGTTAGAAACCCTTCATGTACTTTTTGATTTATTCCTACCTACTTGTTTTGTTAATTAACAAGTTATTTACCATGTAAATACTAGAAATAAATACAAGTGCATGCTCAACACATTACAAATCATCAATTGAAGGAAACAGAAACAAGTACACAAGTGACACCGTTGTTTTCGAACTATTGTCCTCGGAAAAACCCAATGCAGGAAAATCAGTGCAGCTATCTGAGGGTTTGATTTATTATGTAGTTTCAGAATACAATCTGGGTGCCAAATCTGACTCACTCAACAGAGAAAAATCTCGGCAATAGAACCTCTCCACTCGGAAGCAGATATTTCAGCTAAAACCCCGGATAAACACTCTGGCACCTCCACAACTCCAATCTGCCCCACGAAACCCCAGCGTCAACCTCTAGGGACTGTGTTAGCCTCTCTCTGGCCCAGCGTTAGCCCAACGTCACTCTGGCTTGGCCTGCGTCAACCTCTAGAGGCACTGCGTCAGTCCTCTGGCCCTCTGTGTCACCCACACTGGCCCTCTAAGGCATTGCGCAGCTCCTGGTTGCCTCTGGGTGAGCCCTGGATGTCTTTGCCTGCACCCTTGGTTGCTTCTGCATCCCTCTCTCTGACTACTGTGTTGATCCTGTCGGTATTCATTGCCCCTCAACTGCAACTCTGATCACTCTCTCAACTTTTTCAGCAAACCCAGCCCCAGAAAGTCGAAATCTTGATCTCTTGGTGTGTTCTCCAAGTGACCCTCAAGCCTCCTCTTATACTTTTCTCATTGACAAATCAACGACAGAGATTAAGTCCCTAATCAACGGCTAAGATTAGATTTGGCTTGATCCATGACTTTTGGACCATTCTAACACGGTTTTATATTAATTCACATTAATATTTTATTTTCCCCAAGTTTAGACTTAGGGACTCCATTAAAAATATTAATTATTTTAATATCTCCCAAACTATCTAGAATTTGCCTAAACCCTTTCTGGGTATTGGAGATCTCATGTGCCTTAACCTCTCCACCAATTTTCGTGGCTACAGCACATCCGATGCTACCCCAAATCAGCACTCCCTCTTAGTGAGGACTGTGCTCTAGTAATACTCCTCACTGAGTATCACCCTGATCATCCGGCATTGGTCCCTGTGCTGATGCTAGGCCTGCTGCCCATCATCTGCATTGCTGCATCTTGTACTGCTACCCATGCCACTGCCACTGTTGCATCCATACTGCAACTCCCTCTACATCTATGCTGCTGCCCATAGCCCTGCCACTGCCACTGTTGCATCTGCACTGCAACCCCTCTCATCATGCTGCATCGTGTTGCCCATAGCACTACCACTACTAATTGCTACACAGCAACTCAATTACTGAGAAGTAACTGATCTTCCAACTCTAACATCTCCGTCAGGCTAGAAACACTCCTGATGCTAAAGCTCCCTCTGTCACTGACAAGTGCTCCCTCTCTAACCTCTGTGTTGTTGCAACAACTCTATGCATCTTGCACTGTTGCACACCTCTCTGTGCCATCTTGCACTGGTGCAACACTCCTGTGCTTCTTGCACTGCTGGCTCATGCTAACCTGGGAATCTTGCACTGTAGCTCCCTCTGTCGCTCCATCCGCATCTGTCTCTACTGACATCCGCTAGTACTGTTACTCCTCTTCGGGGTTCCTGTAGTAAGGTCTAGTCCAAGAGGCGAGGTACCTCAAGGATCCTGCCCCTCATTGCCTATAGTCCACCTAACTACAGCTCGATGTCTCCCCACTTCCGCTCAAGTGGTGTGTGTGCACTCATGGCACAGTCATCGTTTGTCTCCACTTCCTTCTTTGCCCTTGCTAGCGCAGCCTTGGTCTTGGAAGCATCTCCCTTGCTCTTCGTCCTTGGACACTAGGTCGCATAATGACCCAGCTCCCCATAGTGGAAGCATTTGACCTTGAAGAGGTCCTTCTTTCGTTTCTCCTGCTTTCCCTCAGATGTTAGGGTAGCATCCACCTCCTCCTCCTCCTTCATTCTGATCCCCTTGTCGATGCTTCCTGCCTTGCTTAGCCTTTTGATCTCTTCTTAGCAAAGAGCAGCCCACATTTCCTCCCAATCTTGAAGGGTCACCCTGCCTAGTATGCTCTAGACAAACACCTCCCAGTCTTCTGAGACTGCGTTCAGGGTTGTTCTCACCATCAATTCTTGATCCGGCGTGGCCCCTATGGAAGTCAGCTGATCCTGGATCTCCTTCATTTGACCGAGGAAGGGGTTGATCTATTCTCCCTTCTGCATCTGGTATGATAGCAGCTGATTTTCTAATAACATCCTTCTCTACACAGAAGTATGCTAATATAATTTCTTTAGGGCCTCCCACATCTCATTTGTCGTTTCCTTTTCAACAATATGTGGTACTACATGGCACTTGACCCCATTAAGAATGATGCTCTTGGTCCTCGCCATTGCCTCCTCATACTTGTCGTTATCAGCTAGGTCAAATGGGATAGCTATCGTCCTCAAGGCGAAGTGCTTAACACAATTCCTATCTAGAACAAATAGGATTTTGGCCTTCCAAACTACGAAGTTTGAGGCTTTGTCCAATCTGTCTTGGTCTCTTACCCCGTTCACTGCCATCTCGTTGCTCCTTTACTTCCCTCCTAAAAGTTCTTGGTGTGACTCCCTCTGAACCTTGATTTCCCTCCTGGAAACCCTTCTATCAATGTCGAGATAGCCCCCACTCCGATCGTTAGTGTAGTTGCACCACTAATCCGGATTTCTCGACTAAAAATCCTCAGTAGCAACTCCCTCCTCCTTCGCCTTGCCCTATTAAGTATTGTTATGACTACAATACCCCACCAGTTCTACTCTGCAACTTACCCACAGCCTCCTAAACCTCAGTAAAATGAAGGTTAGAGCTCCTAGGCCCTGCGCAATCCTGGCAATAGCAAATCAACTTCCTCAGCCAACTACGTCAGCCCTCCTGGCCTCTGCGTGGCTCTATGTGAGCCTGTCTTTGCCTCCCTCAGCCTCTGTGCTGCCTCTTCCTGGCTCAATCTTGATGATGCAGGCACTGCATCACCCATTCCTTACTGTTACTCTACTAGGAACAGTTGTTTTTTGCTGTTGCTGCTCTGCTCAACTGATGTCCTCAGTTCTCCTATGATCTGCAACCATGCTCTGATACCATGTTGGAATTTCTAAGTCTAACCCGTTAAAAACCCTTCATGTACTTTCTGATTTATTCCTACCTACTTGTTATGTTAATTAAAAATTTAATTACCATGTAAATACTGGAAATAAATACAAGTGCATGCTCAACACATTACAGATCATCAACTGAAGGAAAGAGAAACAAGCACACAAGTGACACCATTGTTTTTGGACTAATGTCCCCAGAAAAACCCAATGCGGGAAAATCAGTGCAGCTATCTAAGGGTTTGATTTATTAAGCAGTTTCAGAATACAATTTGGGTGCCAAATCTGACTCACCCAACAAAGAAAAATCTTGGCAATAGTACCTCTCCTCTCGAAAGTAGATATTATGGATGAAACCCCGGATAAAGACTCTTGCAGCTCCATAGCTCCAATCTGCCCCACAAAACCCCAGCGTCAGCCTCTAAGGACTGCATCAGCATCTCTCTAGCCCAGTGTTAGCCCAACGTCACTCTGGCTTGGCCTGCATCAGCGTCTGGAGGCACTGCATCAGTCCTCTGGCCCTCTATGTCAACCACGTTGGCCCTCTGAGGCACTGTGTAGCTCCTAGCTGCCTCTGCGTGAACCCTTGGCTGCTTCTACATCCCTCTCTCTGGCTACTATGCTGATCCTCCCGGTGCTATCTCTACTTTTGTATTCACTGCCCCTCAACTGCAACTTTGATCACTCTCTCAACTTTCTCAGCAAGCCCAGCCCCAGAAAAGTCAAAATCTTGATCTCTTGGTGTGTTCTCCAAGTGACTCGCAAGCCTCCTCTTATACTTTTCTCATTGACAAATCAACGGCTGAGATTAAGTCCCTAATCAATGACTAAGATTAGATCTGGCTTGATCCATGACTTTTGGACCATTCTAACACAGTTTTATATTAATTCACGTTACTATTTTATTTTCCCTAAGTTTAGACTTAGGGACTCCATTAAAAATATTATTTATTTTAATATCTCCCAAACTGTTTAGAATCTGCCCAAACACTTTCTGGGTATTGGAGATCTCATGTGCCTTAGCCTCTCCACCAATTTTCATAGCTAGAGCACATTCGATGCTACCCAAAATCAACAAAAAAAATGTTACAAGGCAAAAGAAAACCTACTTCAATAAGAATGATCGCAACTATGCAAGCTAAGCCTAGCCACAGAAAACGGTGTACCCTATTTGTCATACACATTTCTACTAATGCAGAAGCTAATAAGAATGCAGGGAAAGAGGATAATGAGGTCCTGAATAGATATCATGTTCTATAGCAATACCAAGATGTATTACCTCCAGATATTCTTGATTTACCCCTTATAGGGAGGTAGACTTTTCTATCAAATTGATGCTAGGAGCAGCACTAGCATCCAAGGCACCATATTGGATGAGTCTCCTAAGTTGGTAGAAATGAAATTACAATTAAAGGAGATGCTTGATAAGGGCTACAGAAGACCAAGTGTGTCTCCGTGGGGAGCACCCATATTATTTATAAAGAAAAAATATGGCACGCTTAGATTATGCATTGATTACAAGCAATTGAATAAGGTGACCATAAAAAATAGATACCCTTTGCTGCGGATTGATGATTTAATCGATCAATTAAGAGGAGCGATTGTCTTCTCCAAAATTGGTTTAAGATCAGGTTATCATCAAGTGCGCATCAAAGAGGAAGATATCCATAAGGAACATGAAGATCACTTAGCGATAAAACTACAACTATTGAGGGAACATAGGCATTATGCAAAGTTGAGCAAGTGTGACTTCTTCCAATCTCAGATCCGTTATTTGGGACACATAGTCTCCAAGGATGGGATAGGAATGGATCCAGAAAAGATCAAAGCCATAATGGAGTGGCCAGCACCAAAGAATGTAACAAAGGTAAGATCATTCATGGGATTGGTTGGTTACTATAGGCAGTTTATTAAAAAAATCTCCAAGATAAGCCCGCATTACACAAAAAGGGGAAGAAGTTCGAGTACACAGCTAAATGTGCAACAAGTTTTGACCAATTGAACAATTGCTTACCAATGCATCAATCTTAAGGATCACTAGTCGAGATATGGACTTCGTAGTTTGCACCGATGCATGCAAAGAAGGGCTCGATGGGGCCTTAATGCAGGATGGACAAGTGGTTTTCTATGAGTCATGAAAGTTAAATTAGCATGAGTTAAATTATGTGACCCATGACCTGGAGCTAGCTGCCATTATCCATGCATTAAAAATGTGGAGACATTACCTCCTCGGTAGAAGACTTACGTTAATGACTAATCATGGAGGGTTAAAATCCTTATTTGATCAGCCTAAATTGAATGCAAGACAAGCGAGGCGGTTGTCAACACTTAGCGAATTTGGCTTTGAGATCAAATATATAAAGGGAAAGGAAAACATGGTTGTCGATGCACATAGAAGAAAAGTGCAAATAAACCACCTAACAACCATTAGCTCTTATGGAACTGATCTTGGAGAATGAATTAAAGATGCGGGACAATATGATGAACAATATCAACATATATACGAAGAGTTACAACAAGTGGGCAAGGGAGAGAAAAGTGAGAAATATCACGTCAGAAAAGAGGGCTTGATCAAATTCAAAAATAGTATCTATGTGCCAAACAAAAATGAATTGAAGAAGCTCATACTCAAGGAGTTCCATGCCAATTCATATTCTGGCTATCCAAGATATCAAAAGACCTTCACGGCCATCAAAAAGTTACACTATTAGCTTAATCTTAAGAAAGAGGTAGCAGACTTTGTTGGGAAATGTATAGAATGCCAGCAGGTGAACGCTGAATGCAAACACCCAGCAGGATTATTGTATCCTAATCCCATTCTGGAATGGAAATGGGAAGTGATATCCATGGATTTTGTTACAGGGTTTCCAAGGACATCTAGGTAACAAGACACAATCATGGTGGTAATTGAAAAATTGAACAAGGTGGAACACTTTGTAGTAGTCAAATCCACCAATTCAACCAACGAAATATCCCAAATCTTCATTTGGGAAATTGTGAGATTGCATGGGATTCCCAAGAAAATCATCTCAAATAGAGACGCTAAGTTCACCTCAAGGTTTTGGAAGGAACTATTCATAAGCTTAGCGACGGAATTGGCCTTCAACACAACTTATCATCCATAAAAGGATGGACAAACAAAGAAAACAAACAGGATCCTCAATGATATGTTGAGGATGTATGTGATGCATCAGCCAAAGAAATGGGAAGAGTTCCTCCCACTTGTAGAGTTTGCATACAATAATGGGTATTGTTACCCACCACATGTGGGTGACACCCATAGGAGCAGTGAAACAGGAATCGGCGATTTTGCCGATTAATCGCGATTCCCACTCTGCTTGGCCATGAAACGATTCAAACCGAATCTTCCCGAGTCAAATCGTGTTGAACGAGTTTGACTCGTGGTCAACGCGAGTTTGACTCACGAGTATGGTGATTATTCCGACTCTGCATTTTTTTTCCGCGTCCCGCTAAAATTTTTGGGTTTAGGTTTATCGGGTTTTGGGTTTTGGATTGTCGCATTTGTCATTGTATCGGTTACGTGGCAGAGCTATTTCATAATTCATCGTCCCGCGTCCATAGTCCCGCGTCCAGACTCCAAACACCGCACAGTCAAGCCTCAAAGCTGCATTCGACGCCGCAGTGTTGAGAATCGAGTGTGAGCCTTGAGGTAACCCCTCTCTCTATATAGTATATATATAATGATGAATCGTGATATTGTGCAGTGTGATCATGTGATGCGAATCGCGATACAGCAGAGTCGCAGACTCCAAAGAAGAACAGAGATGCTAATGCGAGCCGTGGCAATGCCATATATATAACAGTTATGCGGCGTGCCTGCCATATATGTATCTGCCTGATATATATATTATAACGCAGAGTAACTTAAGGTTATTGCTGCTAGTCGACCATGAAACCCATTCTGCTAAAAGCAGAATCAATTGGTTAGTGTAGTCAGTTCTCGCTTTCAGATCTTATATTTGTCTCCTAAACTTTATATGCTTTTACACATTATGGCACACACCCCATTAGTAACCCTGCCCGAAACAATCATGAGCCCATGTCCAAGTTTTCTTATGTTAAATGCCTCACATCTTTTCCAAAGTCCTGACTGGTGCTAGCTTGGCCAAACTTATTTTAAGTTCCAACTGATTTGATATTTGTTTGTTATCCATTTTTACTGCATTAAAGACTAACTATTGATGTCATTATCTTTTCCCTTTTGCTCCATCAGTGTTTTAGGTCAATGAAATAATATGGCATTTCCACTTATCACACCACTATCAATGATTTCTTTATTCATGTGCAAGTATTCATGCCAAGGGAATGCTTCCAGTTAAGTGAGGAAGAAATTTATTTCGCAATAAACTCAGTTGTATATCAGCATCAGAGTTTGGGAACAATTTTTGTGATTATTGAATATATGTATGTTACTACTAAGGTGCAACATCCTAGGGATCAAGCTGTTTTCCAACTATGATATTTATTTATCCAACTCTGATTTTATTTATCCTTATTTTAAAACAGGCCCACAGCAAATATTACTCCTCTCTGGACTAAGATCAGAATTATTCTCATCCCCATCTGAAGTATGCTCCATTTGTTCCCAAAGATTCTTGAGGACTGAGTTTTCCTCTTCTAATATGCCAATAAAGTTCAGGCAATCCTCATTGATCCTGAGATCAGATATCAAATCACCATGGACTTGAGCTTTCCTTTCTATCGTTGATTCATTAGACATCTGGCCAAGATAGGAACTGAGGGTTTATCAATTTCATTTGCTATGTGAAAAAGGGCATTGAAGCCTTTCTTTAATGTTATTCTCTACTAAACCTATCTCTATGTACACCACATTATCTGTTAAAATAGGCTTACAGTGAATACTAGTCTTCTCTGGGCTAAGACTGAGATTAGTTCCATCTCTATACTATATAGAAACCCTGATCCATTTCCATCCAGAAACTTTTAAGAACTGAGTTATCCTCTTTTATAGTGCCACTAAAATTCAAGCCATCGCCATTGATCCTCAAGTCAGATACCATATCATCATGGATCTCAACTTTCTTCTCTACCATTGAAGTTATGTATTATCATTATGGAGGTTGCTCACACCTCAGGCTAAGTCAAATTCACCTGTGAAGACTTTCTGTTATTTTAATTTTTGCATGATCAATAAACAAGCTTGAAAAATAGTAAATTACTTATTCCAATTTCCAAGCACCTTTTTCGAGATTTAATGAAAGATAAGTCAACCTTAGAGGAGGGTGCTACTGTTACTGCTGTTGGTGTGATGGAGAAAACAGTTTTTGGATATCTTTCGCATAAGATAGGGTGTTGACTATTGAGTATGTTTGCTTGGTAAGGACTCAAGGAGACGCACTTCTTAAGGAATTTTCAAGCAGTTAATGTGCCATTTTTTGGTCTGCTTCGCATGTCATCTGTGCCATTGTTATGATTGTTCTCAACCAACAAAACTTAAAAGGCAGTACTGCACTTTGGCCTTTCAGCATGGCATGGCACTTTCTTGGTGTGCTTTTGTGCCAATTTTTAGAGCTATGTTGTGCTCCATTGAATAAAACTAGGGTTCTGCATGTTTTCTGGTTTTATTGAAAGGCAACATTTCTATATGTTTACTGGCATCTATCTTCATTTAACTTTTTAAATTTCTAACATATTTTAAATTTTTGGATCATTTTTAAATTTGATTTTTTGTTGTCTTTCACATGAGCCACAAATTAAATAGAAGCCACGACTCCAAATCTTAACAGAAGCCACAAATTAAACACAAGTTCAAAGCAACAACAATGCCGAGAGAGGAGGACTTTGCTTGGGCTTATTGTGACAAGATTCCCGGAAACCCCAAGCTTCTTTGCAAATTTTGCAAAAAGGAATGTAGTGGAGGCATTTATAGATTCAAGTTCCACCTTGCACAAATACCTGGCCATGATATAGGTCTTTGCACCAACGTTGACGATAATGTCAAATACCAAGCAGCCTTGGCCCTTGAGATGTTAGATCAACATAATGCCAAGAAAGCAAAGCAAAACACTGAAATAGGAACTCTTGGAGTTGATAGTTTTTCTACCACTAGCCCCATGTCACCTCACTCTGTTGAATCCTCAATGTCGTTCCCAAGTTTTCCACACACGCCTCCAAGGCCAAGTCAAACTCAAAGCCATACTAGTCCTTCGACTTCTTCCTTTAACACTGGAGGTGGAAACATAAACACCTTTTTTGCTCCCCGCACAAAACCCAGTTCCCAACCTACCTTGGATGCCACTGGTTGGAAAAAAAATATCCATAGTCAGGTAAGGAAGGCCATTGCTAACTTTTGGTACTATTCTGACATACCTTTCCACTGTGCCAGAAGTCCTTATTGGCAAGCTATGATTGATGCAATTGTTGTTGTAGGTCCAGGGTTCAAAGCCCCTACATCAGAGAGCCTTAATGACATATATGTTGTTAGAGAGTGTTGAAGATGTCATGCTTGTGCTAGCTGAGTTTCGTTCATCATGGGTAGAAATAGGGTGCGCCATCATGAGTGATGGATGGGCAGATCAGAGGAATAGAACTTTAATAAATTTCCTTGTATCTTGTCCCGTAGGCACAATGTTTCTCAAATTAGTGGATGCTTCAGACAAGGTTAAGACTGCCCAACTTATCTGTGAAATGATGGAAGAAGTCGTTCAAGAAGTGGGAGAAGAACATGTTGTACAAATTGTCACCAATAATGCAGCTAATTATATGGCTACTTGTAGACTTTTTGAGACTAGGCACCCCACTATTTCTGGACCTCTTGTGCTGCCCATTGCATAGATTTAATGCTTGAGGACATTGGTAAGCTTCATTGGATACATGAGGTTGTGGAGAAGGCAAAATCCATAACCAAATACCTATACAACCACACTATTGTCCTAAACACTATGAGAATATACACTGAAGGTAAAGAAATTGTTCGACCTGCAGTGACTAGATTTGCAACAAATTTCATATCTTTGCAATCTTTGGTTGAGCAAAAGATAAATCTAAAGAGGATGTTCTTGGGACCTGAGTGGGTGGGATTTAAACATTCCAAGACCCCTGAAGGCATCGAAATTGCTGCACTTGTGTTTAATGATGCCTTCTGGAAAGATGCCAAAGAGATTATTGTTGTGACAGAGTCCCTTGTTAGAGTTCTCAAGTACTTCAAGTCTTTTAACTTTTTCATTTTTTAAATTTCATTTCAAGCTTCTTTTTATTTACAATGTTTCATATTTCTTTAAATTTGAATGCTTGAACTTTCAGGATGGTTGATGGCGACAAACCCGCTATGGGTTACATTTATGAGGCAATGGATCTCGCAAAGGAGGCCATCAAAAGAAGATATGGGGATGATGAGACAAAGTATATGCCTCTTTGGGA
>APFE030793689.1:36482-94909 GCA_000404065.3 Pinus taeda
ACCTACAGTGACTAGATTTGCAACAAATTTCATATCTTTGCAATCTGTGGTTGAGCAAAAGATAAATCTGAAGAGGATGTTCTTGGGACCTGAGTGGATGGGATCTAAATATTCCAAGACCCTATTTTTTGGACCTCTTGTGCTGCCCATTGCATAGATTTAATGCTTGAGGACATTGGTAAGCTTCATTGGATACATGAGGTTGTGGAGAAGGCAAAATCCATAACCAAATACCTATACAACCACACTATTGTCCTAAACGCTATGAGAATATACACTGAAGGTAAAGATTGTTCGACCTACAGTGACTAGATTTGCAACAAATTTCATATCTTTGCAATCTGTGGTTGAGCAAAAGATAAATCTGAAGAGGATGTTCTTGGGACCTGAGTGGATGGGATCTAAATATTCCAAGACCTATTTTTTGGACCTCTTGTGCTGCCCATTGCATAGATTTAATGCTTGAGGACATTGGTAAGCTTCATTGGATACATGAGGTTGTGGAGAAGGCAAAATCCATAACCAAATACCTATACAACCACACTATTGTCCTAAACGCTATGAGAATATACACTAAAGGTAAAGAAATTGTTCGACCTACCGTGACTAGATTTGCAACAAATTTCATATCTTTGCAATCTGTGGTTGAGCAAAAGATAAATCTGGAAAGGATGTTCTTGGGACCTCAGTGGATGGGATCTAAATATTCCAAGACCCTTGAAGGCATCGAAATTGCTACACTTGTGTTTAATGATGGTTTCTGGACAGATGCCGAAGAGATTATTGTTGTGACGGAGTCCCTTGTTAGAGTTCTCAGGTACTTCAAGTCTTTTAACTTTTTCATTTTTTAAGTTTCATTTCAAGCTTCTTTTTATTTACAATGTTTCATATTTCTTTAAATTTGAGTGCTTGAACTTTCAGGATGGTTGATGGTGACAAACCCGCTATGGGTTACATTTATGAGGAGATGGAACTCGCAAAGGAGGCCATCAAAAGAAGATATGGGGATGATGAGACAGTATATGCCTCTTTGGGACATTATAGATGCACGTTGGGATAGGCAATTGCATTCCCCCTTACATGCTGCTGGGTACTTCTTAAACCCACAATATTTTTATGATAAGAGCAAATTTAATGAGGATGGGGAGGTTGGCAGAGGACTTATGACATGTGTGGAAAGGTGCTTCCCTGATCGAGAACAACAAAGTCGTGTCTTTTCCCAACTACAAGATTATAGGGCACCATCTAAATTGTTTGCCTATACCAGTGCTATAAGACAAAGGTCTAAGATGTTGTCAAGTAGCCAACTTGAAGGCTTCATCAATTCATTAAATTTGTTTAAAATTTATTTTGTATGTTAAATGTTTTATTAAATTTTCTTTTCTTTTTAAGTTTTTACTATTTACTAATTTAGTACTTCTACTCACAAACCCTTACCACTTGCTAGGTCTTTGGTGGAAAAACTTTGGTAGTGATACGCCAGATTTGAAGAGATTTGCCATTCGAATCTTAAACCAAGCATGCAGTGCTTCAGGTTGTAAACGCAACTGGAGCATGTTTGCGAAATACATTCTAAGAAGCGCAACCGATTGACACAAAAACGCTTGAATGACCTTGTATTTGTCCATTACAATCTACAACTTCGCAACAAACAAATACAAGGTGAGATTGGAGAGCTTGAATTTAAACTTTAAAGGTTTCATAATCTAGTTCGTACTTTAAAGTTCAAACTTCAAACTTCAAAGTGAAACGTTAATTCACATTTCAATTTCTCATGATAATGACAGGTATGGATCATTCACCAATTGACCTTGAAGAGATAGATTTGCAAGCTACAAATGCGGCAAACTAGGTTCAATTAGATGAGCCTCCTCTTTTAAGCCTTCATGACTTGGAGAATTTTGAGAGTCAAGCAAGCAAAGGAGTGGAAGGAATAGCTTCTAGTTCTCACTCTCAAGGGTCTTAGACTCTTAGTTGCTGATTTTTTTCTGATTAGTATGTAGTTTTTTGTAAACTTTTAGAAGCATATGCTTCTAAGGACTCAAGACTCAGTGCTTTGGATCATGTTTGGACTCATAACATATATGAGATACTTCTTTATTCATGATATTTTGGACACCTATTGATATTATGCATTGTTTGAACATGCTTTTACCCAATATTAATGAAAAATGGTTTTTTTAATTCAATATATGTGTATATTTTTATTTAATGAATTCAACGATTTTTTGCCAATTTTTTCCCAATCCGATTAAAACTCTTTGCTCTTTTGCCTCGCCAATTTATTGCCGATTCCGAGGCTGGTAACATTGCATAGGAGAAATTTTTCTCTTAGATGGTCCTCAATCGGCAGCCAATAACCCCTTGCAGCCACCAGATAGCTCGACATGCCATCATCTTCGCCACTTGAGCCAGCCTTTATGCTCCCTCGTCAGTTTGTCATGATCATGTGTTTGAAGGTGGGCCTTCCAACCCCGAAGGTATGGCTTTCATTAAGTAGTTGGGCATCTTTGCTTGCTTATCATGGACACTTTTGGGCATGGATTAGTAATGGGGATTCAACAGAAAGAATGGACTATGTTTGTACTCTTGTCCCCTTGTCCAATTTGGTGGTTAACCTTGTATATTAGTCCCGTGGGATCTCCTATATTGGATACTATCTTTAGGAGGGGAACTACATGAGAAATCTCGATTTTGGTCGTGTGGTCCTGCTTCCTGATACCACATATATCACTCGCCTTTGCTTATTATAACCTCTTTTTCACATATTTCCCATCTGTGTCCACATTTGTCCATTGGGTCCACAAGGAATTAGTCTCCCCCTCCCCTTGTCCACACTTTGGGTTGGGCCTGGAATGATGCCCCGGAGGTTGACGCGGCTAAAAAGAAAGTAAAAAGCATAATTTGGCCACTCTCAACACGAAATGTACCATAAAAATTTAAAATGCAAAAGATGGTTGGGACATACAAATTTAGCATGTAGGCAAAAGCCAACATGAGCTCTACCCCCTATCACTATGGTCGTCACCTTGGTTCCTAGGGAACCCTATATTGGTCGTCATGCATCATAAAAGAAACCATGATTATTCCAACCACTGGTGGGTGATGAACTGCCTAACCTTAAGGAGGTAATCATTGTTATATCTTATACAGCATGCTCTCATCCCCTGGAGCACTGAGTAGTTATAAAAGAAAAATCAATATAAGGCAAAAGACATGCAAAAGGGTGGAAAAACAAACATCAAGGTAAATCATGTACCACAATAGCTCCCTCCTACATCTATACACCCAAGTGGGTTTCCCTTATCATAGCTACCCTTGTGTCATGGCATGTGACCCGGAGCCTTCCCCAAATGCCCCACTTCATTCCAACATTATATCACAGGCCACCAACCATAGGATGGATGTACCATAGACCTATCACTCCCTTGGAGGTTGAAGCCACCTAATAGGATCCTTGATTAACCTCCCATTTGAACTTGGAGACACGTACACTCTAAAGCCCAATATGGAAGGGGATGTCACTATGAAGTGCTCGCTTAGTTCCATGATTTGTAAGATCTTTTGCTCAATTACACTAATGATTTGTTGTACTAGAAGGTGAGGGGACGCATTGGATCTCATATAGGATTGTAGGTGGGTCTCATCTTGGGGTTTGGTCTCCCTCTACAGTGTCCAAGCCCTCCAAAAGGTCATATTGGCATTTGTAGGGTGTGTGTGAGAGCCATGAGCCTCCAATATAGCAGAGAGCAAATAGCCATGTCATGGGATCCTTCAGCTCTATTCATTGCTCACTCATGATCCACTTGTTTGATGATGATGATGCACCTAGACCACCTTGCCCAACAGGCTACACACTTGTACCGCACACTTGGCAATTGATCCAGAGCCCAAACGGGATCGTTTCTAACCATGGGAGACAAAAGGAGGGCTTGCATCATTGTTCCAGCCCTTGTAGATAGGATACACGCTTGTTTGATCCACTTGGAGACCCATGAGGATGATTTTGTGCCCCAAGAGCCACTTGGGATCACCACAAGTCATTTGCTTGAAGATCAAGGGGCCAATTCCTTTATCACTATTTTGAGAGCCCATCCATTCATGTTGACACATATTGGACATCATCAGGCCTTTCAATGGCCCACCTAGCCTTTGTATTGTCGTTTTGGCCCTCTTTAGAGGCTTGTTTTTCATATTATGGAACTATCTTGGTGGGCTTGTCACCAAGTAATGTTATTTTGCACATTTATCACTTGGATTTGAATCTCTCTCTCTTGAGAACTTCACTATAGCTATTGATGGACAAATTGGAGGACTTTTAATGCATTTTGATGTTGGATTATTGCTTTTCAATCTTGGAGCTTCTTTCTTGCAAATGTGATGAATGGATATATTTTTTATGCCATGTAAGCTTCTCTTTGTGCGAAATTTTTATTATATGTCTAATATATGGAATATTGCATCATGATGTTGCTTGTGCTCTAAATTATGTGAAAATCTTGAATCAAATAGTAGTCTTGATCTATTGCATGCATTACTCATTGAGCAAGAAAAGTGAATGTTCCTAGGGGTTATCTTTGAAGATTCAACCTCCAAACTCCATTTATTGACAAGTTGAAGTGTAAATCCTTGTTGTAGTTGGGTGGTTGCCTCTCTAGGGCATGCAAAGATGCAATTAGGCTCCTTGATTGGGTAAAACCCTAAATCAAATCTCATTATTGACTCCATTCTCCTGATAGGCTAAGGCACTAATCTTATCCTTGGTGATAAACTCAATGAATATTTTTCTCCACCTTCCCTCCCTCTTTCTAAGCCCCAACCCTAGAGGTTTCCTAAGGCATCAAGCGAAATCCTTTGTAGCCATCCATTTCGAGTGAAACTTGGCCTACAACTGCATTGGGGTTTCCTTTAAGCCCTCTCAAATTTTGAAGAATTTCCAGCAACTAGATTTGGAAATATCTCAAGCACTAGCTCCAATTTCGTTGATGTCCCTAGGTTTTCCTTGGTTAGTGGGCTTCGTATTGAAAAAAGTCAAATCTAAATTTTTTTAGTCCTTTTCTCCTCCCTTATTTGGTCAAGACCTTTTGTTTGAAGTTTCACTTGAAACCCTTGAACTTGTTTGAGTCCACCCAGGCTTCTTTGTGGTCCCACACCCTTATCACTCTTGATTTCAAAGGGCCATCTTAGAGAACTTTCCCTTAAAGATCTTAGGTCTAGGGCATAGGAGAAATTTTTCTACTAGATAGTCCGCAGCTGGCAGTCGTCCCTTGCAGCCACCAGATAGCTTGATGTGCCATCATCTTTGCCACATGAGCGAGCCTTTATGCTCCATCGCTCGTCTGTCATGATCATATGTTTGAAGGTGGATCTTCCAACCTCGAGTATGGATTTCTTTATGTAGTTAGGCATCTTTGCTTGCTTATCATGGACACTTTTGGGCATGGATTAGTGGGGGGAATTCAACAGAAAGAAGGGACTTGGTTTGTACTCTTGTCCCCTTGTCCAATTTGGTGGTTAACCTTGTATCCTAGTCTCGTGGGATCTCCTTTATTGGCTACTAGCTTTAGGAGGGGCACTACATGGGAAATCCAGATTTTGATTGTGTGGTCCCATTTCCCGACGCCACATATATCACTCATGTTCACTCATTATAAGCCCTTTTCACATAGTTCCCATATGGGTCCACATTTATCCATTGGGTCAACAAGGAATTAGCCTCCCCTTCCCCTTGTCCACACTTTGGGTTGGACCTAGAATGATGCCCCATAGGTTGATGCGACAAAAAAGAAAGTAAAATGCATAATTTGGCCACTCTCAACAAGAAATGTACCATAAAATGCAAAAGCCAACATGAGCTCTACCCCCTATCACTATGGTCGTCACCTTGGTTCCTATGACCCCCTATATTGGCCCCTTTGCATCACTAAGGAACCCATAATTGTTCCAGCCCCTGGTGGTCGATGAATTGCCTAACCTTAAGGGGGTAATCACTGCTATATCTTACACATCATGTTCTCATCCCCTGGAGCCTCGAACAATTATAAAAGAAAAAACAATAAAAAGCACAAAAGACATATAAAGAAGGGTGGAAAAACAAAGGTTAAGGTAACTCGTGTACTACGATTGCTCCCTCCTACATCTATACACC
Source organism: Pinus taeda (assembly GCA_000404065.3). Taxonomy (NCBI): domain Eukaryota; kingdom Viridiplantae; phylum Streptophyta; class Pinopsida; order Pinales; family Pinaceae; genus Pinus; species Pinus taeda. The sequence continues at coordinate 42,631 of APFE030793689.1, forward strand.
CAAGTGTGGGCTTCCCTCATCATAACTACCCTTGTACCATGGCATCTAGCCTGAAGCATTCTCCTGATGTCCCACTTTGTTCCATCATTATATCAAAGGCCACCAACCATAGGATGAATGTACCATGGACCTGTCACTCTCTTAGAGGTTGAAACCACCTAATAGAGTCCTTGATTAGCCTCCCTTTTGAACTTGGAGACACCTGTACACTCTAAAACCCACTATGGAAGCGCACGCCACTATGAAGTGTCCACTTGGTTTCGTGATTTGTAAGCTCATTTGTTCAATTACATTAATGATTTGTTGTACTGGAAGGTGAGGGGTCGCATTGGATCTTATACAGGATTGCAAGTGGGTCTCATCTTGGGGTTTGATCTCACTATACGGGGTCCAAGCCCTATAGAGGGTCATATTGGCATTTGTAGGGTGTGCGTGAGAGCCATGGGCCTCCACTCTAGCAGAGAGCAGATAACCATGCCATGGGATCCTCCAACTCTATTCATTGTTCACTCGCGTTCCACTTGTTTGATGATGATGATGCACCTAGACCACCTTGCTCAGCTTGCTACACACTTGCACCACACACTTGGCAGTTGATTTAGGGCCTAGATGGGGTTGTGTCTCACCATGGGAGACAAAGGGAGGGCTTGCAACATTGTTTTAGCCCTTGTAGACGGGATACACATTTGTTCGATCCACTTGGAGACCCATGAGGATGATTTTGTGCCCCAAGAGCCACTTGGGAACACCACAGGTCATTTGCATGGAGATCAAGGGACCATCCCCTTTATCACTATTTTGAGAGCCCATCCATTCATGTTGGCACATATTGGGCATCATTGGGCCTTTCAATGGCCCTCCTAGCCTTTGTATTATCATTTCGACCCTCTTTAAGAGACTTGTTTTTCATATTATGGAAATATCTTGGTGGGCTTCTCACCAAGTAATGTTACTTTACACATTATTTTATAAGTAGGGGCATCAATAGGCCTAATTAGGCAATTTTAATCCCTTAAGAGGATCATATAAATTGATGAGAGGTTCATTTCATTTTTCATCATCACTTGGATTTGTATCTCTCTCTCTTGAGAACTGCGTTATAGTTATTAATGGACGAATTGGAGAATCTTTAATGCATTTTGATGTTTGGTTATCGCTTTTCAATCTTGGAGCTTCTTTTTTGCAAATGTGATGGATGGATATACTTTTTTTGCCATGTAATTTTCTCTTTGTGCGAAATTTTCATTTCATGTGCTCTAAATTATGCGAAAATCTTGAATCACTTAGTAGTCTTGATCTATTGCATGTGTTATTCATTGGGCAAGAAAAGTGAATGTTCTTAGGGGTTATCTTTGAAGATTCAACCTTGAAAGTCCATTTATTGACAAGTCGAAGTGTAAATCCTTGTTGTAGTCGGGTGGTTGCCTCTCTAGGGTGTGCAAAGCTGCAATTAGGCTCCTTGATTGGGAAAAACCCTGAATCAAATCCCATTATTGACTCCATTCTCCCAATAGGCTAAGGTAGTGATCTTATCCTTGGTGATCAACTCAATGAATATTTTTATTCACCTTCCCTCCCTCTTTCTAAGCCCTAACCCTAGAGGTTTCCTAGGGCATCAAGCAAAATCCTTTGTAGCCATCTATTGAGCGAAACTTGACCTACAACTGCGTTGAGATTTCCTTTAGGCCCTCTCAAATTTTGAAGAATTTCCTGCAACTAGATTTGGAAATATCTCAAGCCCTAGCTCCAATTTTGTTGATGTCCCTAGGTTTTCCTTGGTTAGTGGCTTCATCAAGGATCATTGTATTGAAAAAAGTCAAATCTCTTTCTTTTTTGTCCTTTTCTCCTTCCTTACTTGGTTAAGACCTTTTGTTTGAAGTATCACCCGAAACCAATGTTGTGAAAATCCCGATCAGGATTAAATCGACGCGGGGAACAAATCGGAAAAAATCGGAGAAATCGGGAAAAAATCGTTTGGTACAAAAATATTCATTTTTTTCATTTTTTTTCAATTTTTTTAATATCTAAAGTTAAAAGTTTATAAAATCGTGTTGCTCCGACCCCCCACGATTTTTTAAGAAAAATTCGCGTTTTTTGGTAAAAATCGCGATTTTTTCAGTAAAAATCAGCAAAAAAAAATTTAGGCGATTTTTTCGCATAAAAATCACGATTTGATCGGCAAGGTAAAAAAATTGCGATTTTTTCATTAAATCACGATTTAATCGCGATTTTCGCAACATTGCCCGAAACCCTTGACCTTGTTTGGGTCCACCCGGGCTTCTTTATGGTTCCACACCCTTATCACTCTTGATTTCAAAGGGCCATCATAGAGACCCTTCCCTTAAAGATCTTAGGTCTTGGGCATCCATTATCAAGGAATTATCCCTCATCCCTAAGTCTAGGTTCATCTTTAAATCCTTTCTTGGAGAGCCCTACACATTGCTTCTAAAGCAAGCAAGCTCCATAATTTGAGTCTCTCCTATGAATGGGCTCTTGGAATCACTATCCACTCCATCATCAACCTATCTTTCATAGCGATCTCCCTCATATCGGGGCTCCTCCCATCGGTGAATTTCCATAAAGAACGGGGAGCTTTCGCTGAGGTGATAGCGGCCTATTGCTCCATCGTTGCCACTTGACCTAGTAGTTTCTCTATAGGAACCCCTACTAGGACCCTGCTAGTTTGAGCCTTAACAGGTACCAAGAATATATGAATATGAGCCCTTTTGAGGCATTGTACAGGAGGTGTTGCAACACTCCTATTAGTTGGAGCGGCCCAATAAACAAGGTCTTGATTGGACCTGAGATGTTGAGGGAAATGGAACAAGAAATACAGGCCATTAAGAAAAATTTGAGGGTGGCTCGGGACAGACAAAATCAACATAGAATGTATAAGGAGTTCCCAAGTTGGGGAACATGTTATATCGACACATTAGACCCAAGAAGAGCTCCTTGAATATTGGGTCATGTGCCAAGTTGGCATCATGAAGTTTTGTGAAGGAATAAAACAACTAATGGCAACACTTGAACAACAAAAGGAAGAGTTTAATAAAAAACTTGTGGCTCAAGGATTGAAGATAGTATAATTCAACTTGCAAGTTGAACACCCAACACAAATCCTACAAAACAATGTAATCTAGTGTACCAAGAAATTGCAACTGGAAGATCAAGAGAATTCACACATTAAAAATTTACAGGATAAAATGGATAAACTTCATGAAAACAAGGAAGAGTCATAATAGAAATATAAAGATCTTGAAGATATGCATTACAAGGAAATAATAGAAAATGACAGAAATTTTGCACCTCAAAAATCACAACGAAAAATTACTTGTACAAGTCAAGAAAGCTAAGGTCACAAAGAAAGAACTCAAGAAGCACTTATCAGAACAAGAAGAAAATTTACGTGTATAGAACCTTAATCAAAGGTTATTAGAACAAATCAAAAGTTTAAAATACAAGGAGAGGGACACTAAGAATAAAGTCAACAATTAAAAGCGATGAACTTTCACATATCAAGAATCACATCAAAAGCTACTCACACAAATCAAGAAACATAAAAATGATAAGAAATCATCGAAGAACAAATTGGAAGAACTTATAATAAAATTGAGGTCTTCAAACGAAGTCACTACCCAAGTTGAAAAAAAGGGAACAAACACTGATCCAGAGAATACCACGATTCAAAACAATCCCCAACCAATTGAAGTAAAAACATATTCAAATGTTGCAATTCAAACGGCAGAGATTTCAAGTGAAGATCCAATGATTAACCTAACTTTTGTACTTGAGTCTTGAAAAAAGTCAAATACCTCAAGTAAATCAAGAAATCGCCAAAAGAGCATAAGGGGAAATTTGAACACAAGAACTCCTTATCTACACCCAAATTATATAAAACAGGCATCTCAAGCAATCTGCAAATCCATATCACTCGGATCAGAATATAGACGTCACCACAATCTAGTCTCACAATAATAATTTATCCTAGCTAGCAAGTAATTGCAAAGTTCCACAGAATATTGATTTAGGATGGTCATATCCCTTCTCAGTTCGATAAATTTATTTATCACTCAGAGGTTCCTATCATCTTGTATCATCAAAGATGACAACTCAAAGAAATCTGAGAAATGTGAATGGATTACAAAGACGAAGAAATAGATAACACGCCTTGTCAGCAATAAGCTTTGAGGACAAAGCTTTTATGAAGAGGAAGACAATATTATGAATATAATATTTAAATAATATAAATAATCATAATAATCATAATAATGAATAATTAAATGATGATTAGTACACTGAAGAGGCATGTCTCTAAAGACATGACCATTCATGAAGGGGCACCTGCCTAGGTATATAAGTGGGCCCTCATTTGTAATCATATATCATATCACTTGTATTCAAACATTCTTATATAAATATATTATTCGTCCCATGATGGGCATTTTTATATTCCATATATTATGAATATTCCACTACATATACAAACTTTGTTCATAACAAAGACAACATACCTAAAAATCTCAAACTATAATTGGTCTTAGTACCCAAGTACTCATAGTCCAATCTCTTTTTGGATGTACTTCCATTCCTCTCATTGTTCCACAAACAAACCAAAGGCATCCACCCAACAGCATGATGCCTCCTCTGAGCTTATGTCTCTTCTAGGAGAATTAATAGCTTTCCCCACTTCTTGAGCGCTTTCACACTCCTTGCCATGGTCTGTTGTATTTGTTTCTATAGTAATTGCATATGTCTATCAAGCTTATTTCATATGACTTGTTTGTATTTTTTCTCATTCATGTTCAATATGTATGGACTTTGTTTAGGCATTTGTTTCATTATGTATTTTCATCTCTTGAATCTTTGATTATAAGTCTTTGTCCAGTTTCTCCAAAGATTGATATATATGATGAAGATCCAATTGCAACACACAAAGAAATGTCTAGTTTGTTTTTCATGGGAAACATTAATGCAATTGCATCCTCTGTTAGGGCAATGTCCAAAATCGTTTCAGCCTCACAGTCACTTTCTACATAAGACATATCAAGGAGTTTGAAAGATATCCTTTTCAATTATGTCAAGAAATGCTTTGTGTTGAGCAAAATAAGGACATAAAGCTACATCTACATCCAAATCAACGTCTGATATCTAGAAGATGAAATTTGAATACCAATTGTTGGAACTGATATGTGCACATCAACAAGATTCATAGCTCCCAAGGACATTCAAGAATATATATTTTCTGATGGATTCTGAAACTAAGATCATAATCTCACTGAAACCATTGACAACTTCGCACAAGAAACCCCAAACAAAGCCTGAATCCAAGAAATTGTCACCACCAAAATATCCCACCGAACATCTGGCTGACATAGGCAGTACCATCCCACCTCGCTTCACCATCAAATTATTATGACAAAAAACATGTTGCAATCCAAATCCAGGATACAGTAAGGACAATAAGTTAAATTTCCACAAAGATAAAGAGTGGGTGCTCGCTATGCAGTTCTTTGGAAGAAATAATATAGTGAATGGGAACTCCAAATAATTACCAAATACTTCAAAAGCTCCATATAGTAGATGAACATATCACCTCCCAGGTGTTGATACACTGTTGAGGAACTAGTTAAACTGGGGCCAAGCTCAAACCATCAATAACTTGGCAAATATTTCCCAGAGATTGTTGAAATCTTAGAAAATGTTTTTAACACTACCTACCATCCCTGTGTAATAATATGGGTTGTGGAACTGTATAATAATATGGGTTGTGGAAGGTGTTACTAATGTTTTCACTTCAATTTATCGATGTTTAACAATGCACTGGGGTACGAAAATGACATTTTTCTAAAAGCTTACAATGTAGATAATAGTGTTGTCATCATGTGCAGTTTTGTGAGTTTTCTGACCATGTAATTATTTCGTCAATCTGAGAACCAGATTAAGAGTTATGCTAATGAGAAAATCTATCTCGTTAATGTTGGGCGTGTCAATACAAGCATACCACATGGCCCCTAGGGTTCTGGATTTGGTCTGCATGGCGATGTCATGCAGACCAGTGGTCCAACACACTAGTTCAGGACATATATATGAGAAAATCTATCTCATTAACATTGGGCACGTCAATACTAGCATGTCACATGACCCCTGAGGTTCTAGACTTGCTCATGCCACATGGCCCCTGAGGTTTTGGATATGATCTGCATGGCAATGCCATGTGGATTAGTGGTCCAACACACTAGTTCACCATATATATGTGTGTGTGTGTGTGTGTGCGTGTGTTAAAGAGAAAATCTATCTCATTTAAGTTTTAATATTGGGCATGTCAATACCAGCATGCCACATGGCCCCAGAGGTTCTGAATTTGCTCCACATAGCGATGCCACATGGACCAGTGGTCCAACACACTAGTTCACAACATATTAATTATGTATGTGTGTGTGAGAGTATATATATATAAGCTGCACGGACCATATCCCGCACATCATACCCTAATGTCCACCTGCCAGAGATACATGTTGTTGTTACTAATGATTGATTGATTGTCCTTACCTTTCAGAAGGTCCCTATTTGGCGTAGATGCTTTCCAACTGGTAAACTCTGATGGAAGTATGCCTAGTTGGTGTGAATACACCTGGAATACCATTCCTGTGCATCTCAATGTACAGTAAACATGGATCATTTGCTTTCTAATAAATGAAGTTATTGTTTAGATCTTTGGCGACCTTGAATTGACTGAGGGTGGAGGATCTCACCTCTGGAATCTCTCACTGGCTAAAGGGTGGGGGCCTTTGGCTGCCTTAGACTAGCCTTCCTTGTGGGAGTACTCAGATTTCAGTAACTATGGATTCCTTGCATGGGGTGGAGTTATTGTAGCAGCAACCTTAGGGTGGAGGAAATCTCTAGAATCCCTGAATCACGTAAGGGTGGAGATTTTCATCTCTGGAGTCCCTCATTGGCTAATGGGTGGAAGAGGCTTACCTCTAGAATCCTTGTACTAGCCTACAAATGAATACTTCTATGCCAGAAGGGTGGAGGTAGGAATAGACCTCTGGAATCCCTGGTACATCTGGAGGTCTCATCATTGGCATAGTCTCCATAAGCTAGGGGGTGACAACTGCATTGGCGGTCTGTCAGTGATTGGGAGGAGAATCATTGACTATGTCCCAGTGCCCATCATAATTTCCATAGTGCTGAGTGTCTTATTAACTGTGATACCCAAATATGTATGGATTGTTTGTATGGGTACTAAATTTCAGTATCGTGTGTGATTTTTCCAAATTGCATGGTAGAATGATATGGACTGATGGTTAAAATTGCAGTACTGTGAGTGGTTTGCAAATTAGAACAATGTGTGTTTAGACACTGTCTAAGATTTCATAGGCCAAGAAGAATAACCATACGTAATATGGTCAGACAACATATAGATCTCCTGTGCAGTATTAAGAAAACACTGATATGTGATTGGAATTATGCATATCATATCCTATCCTTGAAGCTGGTCTCAAGTTCCTTAAAGCTGGGCTTTTATATGTTACAATAATGGTGTGGTACTTTAAGGGCTTTGTGCATAGCACTTGCATGGCATTCACACGATACTTGGTCTGTTACTTCAAGCTTATTTCAGGGTGGAATTTTCCTTTGTTGCATTAAGTGCTAGCATGAGGTGAATTGAAATGTTTATAAAAGCAATATCTAGTGTTGTTAATAGCATCTCTAATTGTTATTATTTGTTTTATGCAACAAAACCTAGCTCATGTCATTTTGGGCCTATTGTTCCTTGGTTACAATTACCTTTCCCTGCATAAGTTCTGTTGATGCATGCACCTCATTATTTACTGCACAGTTGTTGATTTTCATATATATTAGTGAAGAGAAGTTCGTTTTGGAACATGTTGGCTTCTATGAGGTATGCTACAACCATGACACCCTTAGTAGTTGACTAAATTCATTTCAGCATAGTGTATGGAATCCTGTAAATACCATTGACGGCATACATGGCAATCTGGTAATTCCCATATGGTTTTTTTTATGATCAGCAATCATTTCAGAGCTAAGAAAATCATAGTCCCTATCATTAACCAGATCATAACAATGTTGGATTGTTTTGACTGGATACACACAAACCCAAGGCCCCTCCCACATGACCTTGTTGTTTACGGGTTGTTAAATCAAATAGTACTTCACCAGGCTGCTCCTGCAATTTCCAGGCTGCCCATTTTTTTTCTGCCAATGTGTCTCTGGCTGTTGACTTGCATTAGAATTAGACTCCGTGTGATGATTGTTGATCAAGAGAATCATTTTTAACAAAAAGATTATCGAATTCATGTTAACATTTAGAAATACTATTTACCAGGCTGCTCCTGCAATTTCCAGGCTGCCCATTTTTTTTCTGCCAATGTGTCTCTGGCTGTTGACTTGCATTAGAATTAGACTCTGTGTGATGATTGTTGATCAAGAGAATCATTTTTAACAAAAAGATTATCGGATTCATGTTAACATTTAGAAATACCTATAAATAGTATAAAAACCATTTGACAGATTTTGATACAGAACTGGGCGTCCTGCACTCTGTTAATGGCTTAATCTTCAAACTGACATAGATTTAGGAGTCCATGACATGCTGAATTTCAGATACTGTTTATCAAATGCCATCAAGATCAAACAGAGTTAATCTAATTTCTTTGGATGGATTTGAAGATGCCTGGTTAAGTTGATCTTTTAGAAATATAAGCTTTACTTATCTACATATGGCCACCCACAACTACACTGTTGTCAGGTAATGTTCTTCTACTGGCTGCATTGCATTGCTCTCAGAAATTCAATCATGAAATGTACAGTTTGCAGATGGTTAGGAATTTGAATCCGCTCTTCCACATAAGTGCTTCCACACTGCATTGAGTTTAAAAGCAATCAGTGCTTTTAGATACAGGGATAATCATCATGTTGTTTCTTTCTATGAAAATGATCAGATCATGAGCAAAGTGATCAAGCATCCCTTGCCAACCCAACTATTGAAACACTACAATAATGATGTGTTGCCTTGGGAGAGTCTTCTCTTGTGGAATGGAGAACACTATGGAATCAACTGCACATAACCTGTCATTCTAGCTCCACTTGTGAAGTTTCAATGGATTCATAGTTGCACTACTCTCTTGATGATTCACTAGAAGAGGAAATATTGCTCTGACTCCTTTGGAAGGATTCCTAGTACAAATGTTCACATGCTCAGAGAATCACTTTCAGGACAGATGAATAATACACCAACTGAAAAGATTTCCATTCATTATTTTGCCCAAGTTGATAGCCCACTAGCTGAGCCTATACCTGGTAGAATTGCCTTTATTGTAGCAGGCTGGCCTACAAAACGCGGCAAGTTTACTAATTTCACATAGACTGTGAATATGTTCCAGTTTGTATTCAAGGTCTGCAGTCTTATTTTAAATATCAGGCTTAGGCATAAAATGCAGTCCACAGACCTAGCTGAAACCAAATAACCAGAGGGCTGACTTCAAGAATCTAAGTGCTATGTGAGTGTCCAATTGAATTCACCACTTAAACCTTTAGAGTGTGTTCAGGTGAGTGATGATTTAAAACATGTACCAAACTGAAGACCCGAGAGTTCATCACGTCACTACTTTCAGCAGTAGGGTGTTAGAAATCAGAGTTGAGAGTGCCCAATTTCAAGTTATACCATAAATCTTGCAAGATCCTCTGTATAAAAGGAATGATGTCATATCTTGGAGCACCCGAACATAAAATAAGACCTACTTAAAAAGGAGGATTACAGCATTCCATGCACCTAGACTTTTGCAGGAAGAAAAAATAGATACACACACACACACACACACACACACACACATATATATATATATAATCTCAAAAGAAAATGCATTGAGAAACAGAGACAACATACCTAAAAAATCTCAAACTGTAATTGGCCTTAGTACCCAGGTACTCATAGTCCAACCTCTTTTTGGATGTACTTGCAATGCCTATCATACTTCCACAAACAAACAAAAGGCATCCACCCAACAGCATCATGCCTCTTCTGAGCTTATGTCTCTTCTAGGGGAATTAATAGCTTTCCCCACTTCTTGAGTGCTCTCACACTCCTTTCCATGGTCCGTTGTATTTGTTTCTATCATAATTGCATATGTATATCAAGTTTATTTCATATGACTTGTTTGTATTTTGCTCTTTCATGTTCAATATGTATGGACTTTGTTTAGGCATCCGTTTCATAGTGTATTTTCGTCTCTTGAATCTTTGATTATAACTCTTTGTCTAGTTTCTCCGAAGATTGATATATATGATGAAGATCCAATTGCAACACACAAAGAAATGTCTAGTTTGTTTTTCATGGGAAACATTAATGCAATTGCATCCTCTGTTAGGGCAATGTCCAAAATCGTTTCAGCCTCACATTCACTTTCAAGTTTCTACATAAGACATATCAAGGAGTTTAAAAGAGATCCTTTTCAATTATGTCAAGAAATGCTTTGTGTTGAGCAAAATAAGGACACAAAGCTACATCTACATCCAAATCAGTGTCTGATATCTAGAAGATGAAATTTGAATACCAACTGCTGGAACTGATACGTGCACATCAACAAGATTCATAGCTCCCAAGGATGTTCAAGAATACATATTTTCTGATGGATCTGAAACTGAGATCATAATTTCACTGAAACCATTGACAACTTCGCACAAAGAAAACCCAAACAAAGCCTGAATCCACGAAATTATCGCCACCAAAATATCCGACCGAACATCTGGCTGACATAGGCAGTACCATCCCACCTTGCTTCACCATCAAATTATTATGACAAAAAACATGTTGCAGTCCAAATCCAGGATACAGTAAGGACAATAAGTTAAATTTCCACAAAGATAAAGAGTGGGTGCTCCCTATGCAGTTCTTTGGAAGAAATAAAATAGTGAATGGGAACTCCAAATAATTACCAAATACTTCAAAAGCTCCATATAGTAGATGAACATATCACCTCCCAGGTGTTGATACACTGTTGAGGAACTAGTTAAACTGGGGGCAAGCTCAAACCATCAATAACTTGGCAAATATTTTCCAGAGCTTGCTGAAATCTTAGAAAATGTTTGTAACGCTACCTACCATCCCTGTGCAATAATATCGGCCGTGGAACTGTGTAATAATATGGGTTGTGGAACTGTGTAATAATATGGGCTGTGGAAGGTGTTACTAATGTTTTCACTTCAATTTCTTGAATATGTTTTCCATTCTTTTTCGAAGGATATAGCCATGACCAATCTTTTGGGTGTGCCTTTGCCCATGCATCAGCTTCCCTTGCTAGGTTCTTTCTCTTCAAGCTTCTGGAAAGACTTTGCATACTCCTTCCCAAAAATTGATTCCACTTGCTCCATCCATAAACAACCCTCCAGGCTGGTAACCCTTCAAGCTGGTAGGAGAGCCAGCTCTAATACCACTGTAATATCCTGGGGTAACTTTTTCCCTTAGGGTTCTACATGTCTAGGGTTTTTCCAAGAAAGATTATACAACAATGCTGCCCATTTATTCGTCCAATTAACAGTAGATAGCATTGAATAACATGCAGATTCCCAACAACAATAAATATCTCTAACAGTGCTATGATTCTTCAGCACTTCACAGTGAATGAGGGTTGACTGCCAAGGAACATTCAACCAAAACTCCACCAATGATTATAATTGGGGCCAAATATCAAGCCCATGCACCCATAGCAATTCTCAATTGTAACAGTGGTATTCAATATTACTAAAACAATAGTATTTAACATTACCAAAACCAAACCAAAGAGTTGATTCACAACAACTTTCATTAACCCTTGAATTCCAGTCCTAGTAAAGATCCTGCTGGCTATATATCTGGAAAATTCACTTCCACAGAGGTCTGATCCCCTTGTTACGTTCAACAGCCCACAAATACACCCTTTAATGTGTCTGCCGCCACACAGAAATTTTATTTCGACCTGCGGCCCTGTGGTCTGTAGCCAAATACCACACTCGTTGTGCCTCAAGAAACCTCAAATGTCAGCTCCAGGTAGAATTTCATAGATAGTCATTTGTTGGCTTGAGACAAAGATGGTTGTTCAACGTCACCGCAGAGACTTCTCCCTTACTAATGAAGATAGTGTTGTGTTGCTTCAAGTTGATAGGCTGCACCAGAACAAAGAAAAAGGGTGTCTATGTAGGGTGGGATCAACTCCACCAAAACTAGACAAAAAGGATTAGATAGGATGGGATCAGCTTCACCAAAGCTAATCAAAAGAACGGGGTCTTAAAACCCTCAGAGCCTCAGGCTCAAGGAAATCAGAGATATTCCAATCCATATTGATGATCCAAAATGATTCCAACTCCCCCTTATTTATAGATTTTCTCATGGGGTTCACTCTCATGTGAAGAGTTGCAAGTGCAACCCCCAATTTGGACTTTTTGCCCCAACTGACCCAACATTTACCCAAAGTTGCCCCAACATTGGATAATTGTTTTTCCCTCTTTATCAAGACTATAGCCTATGGGGTTGGATAGGCTATTCTGTCCTCCCATGGGCAATTAATCAATAGGGGACATTACATTGCGCCAAAGAAAACCATAAGAACTTAGAGATGTATCCAAAAGTACTCATAAAAATCCTTGGTAATACAATTTTCCAAGCCATTGAGGATGGAGACACAGAGATTGATGCCCTTTCCAGTTATAATGTGGCAGAAGGCAAGTCATGTTGAAGTTGTAACTAGGTTTGGTCTTCATAATGTATGATGTTGTAAAAAGTCAAAAATAATTTATTTGAACATTAAAAGAAAAATAAAATTGAATTTTTAAAAGCATATTTTAATGTCTCCAAGTTGACCAAGTCGGCCTGTCCAAAAATCATGTCCCTTCGCATGGGCAAACAACTATATATTGGAAGCTAATGCCAGATATCTGAGACAGTTATTTCATCATTTCAGAGGCAGATCGTACATCACTTTCTGAGGTAGTTCATATGATATTCAGATCTGTTCTTGAGCACTGAGGTATATACGAACTTGAGGAAAGCTTCTGTAATGTGAAGTCTGAGGGAACCAGTTCATCCGAAATTCTAAGGCACTTATTCCTGTGTTGATACGAGCTTCTAAGGCAGTTTATCTCTGTGGTGATGCGAGCTCTTGAGGCAGCTTATCTCTGATTTATGAACAGTTTTATGAGCGGAACTTTGGGGCAGCTTGTGGACAACTTCGTGACAGAAATCATGAAGACTATTGCTTGTTATGGAGGTCTGACTTGGCACTTGGGTAATTAGTCTAACTGGTCAATTTATCTATGACTTTGATTTCTCCTGTTGACTAAGATTCTATATGGAAAGGATTTTCCCTTTGTGGGTTTTTCCCTAGCTGCTGGCCTAATTTCTGGTGTTCTTTGTCTTTTATGCATTGTATTTGTGTAATTGCTTGATTACCTAATGAATGAAGTAAAATGCATAAAGAATAACATATATATACTATCACAAGTAATTATCCTGTTAAGAAATTCTCTCTTGCAACCAAATTTCAAAATGGTTTCAGAGCTATGGTGAAGCACTGAGATCATACGAAGGATCAAGACAAGGATAAGTTATCTATCTATGTGATAAGAATGAAGTGATTTTTGTGACAAACATCAAAGTTATCTAATCTTTGTGATTAGAATGAAGTAACCAGAACGACAAGTGCAATTCTCCTATCAAAAGACTGATCTGAGATAACTGAGTTCCTTGTGCAGCTGAGTTGGAGTTGGAGGAGAGAAAACGTGTTCATCTTCTTGTGTTCTAGTCAGCTAGCAAAGGTCTCATCAAGAGTAAGTTTCTGTGCATATACGTGAAGATTTTGGGTTGCAAGTTTGTATACATCTTTGTGATTTGGGTGATACTTTTGTGCATCCATGATGCGCCCTAGCTTTGTGGATAGGCCTCAATACCTCTGTGGAATTGTTGGAAGGCTGAGACCTGCAATCCTCTGTTTTGAAGGGTGTATGATTACTGGTTAAAGGTCGAAGTCTTGCACAGTAAGGTGGGACTAGACAAATAAGTAAAAGGCTACCTAAACCATGATAAAGGTCCGACCTGTGGAGAAGCCAAATTTGGTTTATGCACGCTGTGTTGAGGCCAATATCATAGCACAGGACTATGTTTCTAGTAATTTGGGCAAAGGTTACAATTGTTTTGTACTTCTTGAAGATCTGTTATAAAGATCTGATACATGATTCTCTTTCTCTAGGATGTATATGAGGTCTGAAGTTTGATATGTGAGTATGCAACACGAAAGTTGTCCTGATATATGACAAGATTACAAGACTTAGCCTCATAAGAATATGTGAAACTTAGATAGATTGAAGTGCCTCTCCTTATAAATGTTGCATTGTTGATTGAGCATTTTGAAATGCTCAGTCTTGAAATGTAAGGGTCGCTTTCACTAACATGCCTTTGAAGAAAAATAACAGTGATGAAGGAAGCTTGATAACAGTGAAAAGAATTCCTCTACAGTTCAAAGTCTCTCTCTTAACAAGTTAAGGTGCTAAGGTAAGATGTTTGGTCCAGAATGATGAAATCTATTCACAAAAAAAGCTAAGATAAAATGTTGTTGCCAAGCTCTTATTGAAGTCGAGAATGATCATTGACTGATTGATGACTGACCATGAAAGGTTTCATGAAGATTTTAGGGTCTTTGGACATTGAAAACCCTAGCAATCAAAAGGGCTTGAATAAGAAAATCTTCTAGGGTTTGTAAACAAAAAAACCCTAGGATTAGTCATTTCTGCTGAAAGAAGAAAAAATATAGATCGTGAGGAGATGACAAGGTTGATCTAAAAAATAGATGCGTGAAGTCTAAGATCAAGAGGAAGCTATCATCCCACCATAATCTTCAAAAGGTAAGTACTTTATATCTCTTTTGTTTGATTATTACTAATATTATTTTAATATTAGTTAGCCTTTTATCTTTGAATTCTTTGTGTGGTTATAATTGTTCTTCCATCACCTCCTAGTGAGGATTGCACATACATAAGTAGAAGCTGCCATGGAAGAAGTGGAAGAAAGAAGCAAGCAAGAGGACTTTCCAGAATTTCTACTTGAAGGATATTATACTAGATGAGCCTCAAGTTCAGAGGGAGCAGGCTGTTTGAACTTTGAAGTATGCCTCGATTGTGCCGAAAAGAAGTCACGATCTAGCATGCAGCAGATGGCAGCATGGTAGCAAGATTTGAGAAAGTTCTCCCAAAAAGAGAGAGAGGATCATGTCAAGACGTTTGCCTCAGTTGCCTCAGATTTTTGAAGAGCATGAAGAACTCTCGTGATCAAGGATGATTATATATAATTTGTCTCTGACAGAGGGAGAAGTTGTGAAGAAAGTATTGTCTACAGAGGGAGCAGTCAAAAAGCCCTGTTTTGACCCCAAAGAAAGTTGACCTCAGGTTTTTGCATGATGGACTATCAGTTGCTTCTATTTGATTTCTTCAATCAGTATATCAAAAACAATGTATATTGCAGCTGGATTGGCAAGCTGAGAAGCATTATAGATTTGGAGATTAGTTGCAAGTTTTGATCAAGTGCAGATGACATCATGATGGTAGACATGGTGCCGAAGGAAGCAGAGAAGCTTGAATATATTTCCACTGATGAACAGATAGACGATATGTTGATGAAGCCTCTTTCTGAAGAGCAGTTTGAGATGCCTCTTTGAATAAGAGGGAGTGATATTATATCATGGATATGGTTTCTCCCTGTGTCTTGTACTTTGACCTAAATTAGGAAGGCTATCCTTGTGTCAAGTACATTAACTGAAATTAGGGAGAATGGTTTGAAAGATTGGATAGCATCGTGGACTGACATTCTTTATGTGCCATGTACTTTGACCTGACTAGGGAGGTTATCCCTGTGTCAAGTACATAAGCTTGCTTAAGAAGAATGGTCTGGTGGACTAGCATTCTTCCTATGTCAATGTATAGTGACCTGATTAAGGTTGTAGTTCTTGTGCCATTTTGACCTGATTAGGAAGAATGGTCCTATGGACGGACATTTTCCTATGTCATTGTATAGTGACCTGATTAGGGTTGTAGACCCTATGTCACTTTGACCTATATAGAAAAACAGTCCGGCAAAGGACAATCATTCTCTCTGTCAATGTATAGTGACCTGATTAGCGAGGTTATCCCTGTGTCACTTTGACCAAATTAGAGAGAATGGTCCTAGAGGCTGTAGCCTCCCAACATCATGATTTGATCTCTTTCTAGAGTGAACTTGTTTTGCCATACATCAAGGGTATTGACTGGGTTATGGTTGTGTGGTTGATGTTGGTAATTGTATTGATGACGATGCTTATCCTAATCTTGATAATCCTTTCTTATAGAAGTCTTCAACATGAGAACATCTTGATAGTCATTATGTTAAAATTGGAAACTAGGGCCAAACTCCATGTGGGTCATCTTATTTATGGCAGCTGATATTTTTCTTGGATCCCTCTCATCGAGAGGTGTAGGATTGATCTAAAGATCATCTGATTCCAATAAGTATTCATGGAAATATGAATTTATTTGTGTTATGGGACAATTCGTCAAGGTCGGCCAGTGACTAAACTCCCCCCTCTTGTGCTCCACATTTTGGTATAAATACAAGTGCCTTGCAAGTCATTTGTACACACAACTCTCTTGATATTTCTTCTTCTCCATTTGTTTTGGGTTTTAGTGGAAAAAAGAATCTCTAAGGGATAAACGTTGTCCTAAAAGGATGCCCTAAAACACAGTCCTAGATGATGCCCTAGCAGATCTACACATGACCTAGATCTAGGACGCAGTCAGCCCTAATCCAATACACTGTCAAGGAAGACGGCCCTCATCTACTACGTTGTCCTAAGGGTGACCCTGACCGCAGTTATGGGGATGCCCTAAATACACAGCGATGGAAATGAAGGCAGAAACCCTAGCGCAGGTCTAAGGAGGAGAGATGCCCTAATCTTAGTTGCTACGCTGCGTAATGGAGATGGTACCTAAACGCTGTCTTAGAAGAGTTCTACACAAGTAATGTCCTCACTGTCATGGAGCTCTCACACTTAAACGCTGAGGTAAAGAAGCCACCTCCAGCTATCCTTAACGTTGTTCTCTAACTGCTATTTTGATTATCATAGATTGTTGTCTTAATGGAAGCCTATTGCTGTCACCTAAAAGTTGAGAGGAGAAGACATTGGCATTACTATGTGTTAGGCCGCAGGCCATAGCACTATAGCTAGCCACCTTGAATATGACAACTGGATGTATAATGCAGCGTATGGTACAGCAATAGGACAGCAATGGTCAATGCCATATAGTGCACAATAGGACAGCAATGGTCAATGCCATATAGTGCACAATGGGACAACAATAGTACAATGGTACAACAATGTGACAACAAGGTACATGGTGCTGCAAACTCATTGGACAACACAATGATGGAACAGCAACATGTTGGGACGGCACAATGATTAGGACAGCTATGACATTGTGCAGTAGTGGCACAGTAGGACAGCATCAATAGCAAGTACATGGTGGATGTACAAAACCAGTATGGTACTTGGTGTAGCAAGTACATAAAACCAGTATGGTACTTGGTGCAGCAAGTACACAAAGCAGCAATGGTGCAGAAAGCACATGGGTGACAGCATGGTGCAGCAGTGGCACAAGGTACAACAGTGCTAAACACTGGGACAGCAGTGCAATAGTATGATGTGTACAACATGGTCATCAGGTCCAGCATTGTGATGATGGGTGCAGCACGGTGAGGTGCAGCATGATGACGAGATGCAGCACAATGATAGGTGAAGGAGTCACCTTGTAGAATCAATTGAAGCAACATGTCTTCAACTGATCTCATGTATCATCTTCTTAGAGATGATCTATGCTCTTATCTAGATAAGTCAAAGTGTTGGCTTCTGTTGTAAATGTACTATCTTTCTCTCTCTCTGTTGAACTATTGAAGAACATATAAGAAGAATTGATCAAGGGTTTCCCCACATTGGGGTTTGTCCCTAGCTAGCACCACATCTTGTGTCCTCTTGTCTTGGCTTGTCTTCTGTGATTTATGTTTATGTTCTATCTGCAGTTTATTTTAATGTTGATGTGATTGCTAATTTGGAAAAGATATTGAGCTAACTATGAACATTGAAATAAATTGCTCTAAGCATAGAACATACCTAAAATTAACATGGTATCAGAGTTGAGGTGAAGACAAAGCCCAAGCAAGAGAGAGCAATCATTGAAGACAGTTGGGAAAGAACAAAAGGATTAGTGGATTCCTCATCCCTCTTCAAATTCACCAAGGGTGAAGTCGAAGCAGAGAATATTATCAGAATGGCGCAATGGAAGTTTCTGATGGCCTACCTAAAGATCATTTCAATGGGAAGTCCAGATCTATGGGTGGAAGGAAACACAGATGCCTTGTTTGCAACAAGTTCGGCCATTATGCAAAGGAGTGTCTGAATGGCAAGAACACATCCCTTGATGAAGATAACAATCATTCTAGGGACATCTTCAATGATCAAAGGAATGACAAGTAATGCAGGTCATCAAGGAAACAGCTGACTCTTCAAAGAAAGCAAGGAACCCCAGGTATGAAGAATCAAACGTTGTTTCTGATAAGATAAAGAAGCGTTATCTTGCATTGGCCCTCTCCTTCAGATTCTATGGGAATCTAGCTTATTGATTATAGTGCTTCAAGGCAATTCATCAAATAGAAGGGTGATCTCTCTAATTTAGTAGAGATGGAAACAATCATGGGATTATACTTGGAGCCAATGCCACCTATCCCGGAAAGGGTATAGAGAATATTACCCTTCAATTGAATGAGGGTAACTCGATTCATTTACATAATCTCTTTTATGTACCTGATTGCAAGAAGAACCTCGTTTCCATTTCGACAAAGGAAGTCAAAGGTTTCAGGGTGGCATTCATTGATGGAAAGGTATGTGTTTGAAAATAGAATTTTCTAAGATGCTTTTACTCATGGGTTCAGGGTTGGAAATTTGTATCAAGTTGCAGGATGGTCCATTGGGGATCATGTAAATCGACATATCTCATATATAACACTGGAGGTCTACTTATGGGGCCCTACCCGGTGTGAGTCAGATGGTGACAACGATGCCTGAATTCAAGAAGAGCATGAAGGTACATGTCCGAGATGTACCAAAGGAAAATCTTACAAGGGGACCATTCTCCTCATGTAACAAGTCCACAGGTTTGGAACAAATGGAGGACATTTAAGAAATATGTGCAATCAAAAGCATATATGATACATTCTAATTTATTACATTATGATAAAATTGTCAATTGTCAATGCATAAACTATAAGTCTCTAAATTTACATCACATTTACTCATGAATGATCACATAATGAAAATAGAAATATCCAAAATCAGCCACGAGAAATTTCTAATGTCTTGTCTCGTGCTTGATTGGGAGTCTCCTCCTACATAGTTGAACGACCTTCGTGCTCTTGATTAAATACAAGTTTCATACCCTAGTACCCTACAAGCTCTTCATTATTGGGAGTCTCCCCTGCATAGAGAGCTCGGTTCTCTTGATTAAATACAAGTTCCATACCCTAATACATGATAAAATCCAATGGAAGCATTGCAATCCCCATAATCCTGAAATCCTGAAAAACAGATAAGTCTGCTAGATTTTGAGTGAGATTTAAAATTCTACTTTCTCCATATGAAATCCAATGAGGGCAAAACCACTCTCAAACATCCTGAGTCATTTCATGGTAATGTTAAAAATTTAAGTAAAATGATGAAAATGAAAATAAATGAGAATATCACTTTTAGTTTAATAATTTAACATTACCATGAACTGCATATCAACACTAGGGCAAAAGTTCACTTTTATAACTTTAGACAGGCATCTAGAAGCAACTAGAAGTCACTAGGATAACCTAAAAATAAATTAGAAAACAAACTAAATTTAAAAAGAACAAAAAAAAAACAAGTAAAAAGTGGAAACGTGAGTCATATGGCCCTGAAACGCGTTTCAGGTCGTACTAGCCATGTTTCAGTTTCGCGAAACGTGGCAGTACGGCCTGAAACGCGTTTCAGGGCCGTAGCAAACGCGTTTCAGCGTTTCGTACCCGTTTCCGTATGGAAACGCCCCCTTGCCCTATGTTTCCTGCAACATAGTATTCAAGGTGGTTAGCTATAGTGCTATGGCCTGCAGCCTAGCACATAGCAATGCCAATATCTTCTCCTCTCAGCGTTTAGGTGACAGCAATAGGCTTCCATTAACACAACAATCTATGATAATCAAAAAAACAGTTAGAGAACAACGTTAAGGATAGCTGGAGGTGGCTTCTTTACCTCAATGTTTAAGTGTGAGAGCTCCATGACAGCGAGGGCATTACTTGTGTAGAACTTCTCTTCTAAGACAATGTTTAGGTACCATCTCCATTAGGCAACATAGCAACTAAGATCAGGGCATCTCTCC
Organism: Pinus taeda; assembly: GCA_000404065.3. Taxonomy (NCBI): domain Eukaryota; kingdom Viridiplantae; phylum Streptophyta; class Pinopsida; order Pinales; family Pinaceae; genus Pinus; species Pinus taeda. Next base: position 63,103 of record APFE030793689.1, read on the forward strand.
TCCTTAGAGTTGTGGCTAGAGTTTTTGCTTCATTTCCATGGCTGCATTTTTAGGGCATCTCCATAACTGCAGTTAGGGTCACCCTTGGGACAGCATAGTAGATGAGGGTCGTCTTCCTTGATAGCGTATTGGATTAGGGTTGACTGCGTCCTAGATCTAGGACATACGTAGATCTGCTAGGGCATCATCTAGGACTGCGTTTTAGGGCATCCTTTTAGGACAACGTTTATCCCTTAGAGATTATTCTTTCCACGAAAACCCAAAACAAATGGAGAAGAAGAAATCTCAAGAGAGTTATGTGTACAAATGACTTGCAAGGCACTTGTATTTATACCAAAACATGGAGCACAAGGGGGGGACAGGAGGGGAGTTGAGTTGCTGACCGACCTTGACGAATTGTCCCATAACACAAATAAATTCATATCTCCATGAATACTTATCTGAATCAAATGATCTTTAAATCAATCCTACACCTCTCGATGAGAGGGATCCAAGAAAAATATCAGTTGCCATAAATAAGATGACCCACATGGAGTTTGGCCCTAGTTGCCAATTTTAACACTCCTCCTCAACTAGGGAGAACTTCATTCGCTGATCCATCTGCCAGACTATACTATCTCTACCATCAATGCCTTGCACTACTCTGTTACGCTCTGTTCTGCTTTGCTCTGCTTTGCTAAACCATGAAGAAGAAGAATTGATTGAAAATGTCTCATACCATTCTCTACTAACCCAAAGTCAATTTTATTGATCTCAGATTAATATCACAAGAGAGTGTCTCAAACCACTCACACTGATCCCAGATCAATTACATTGATCGCAGATCAATGGAGGTCATCCTAGCATAGGGAGTACGGTAGATACAACGATGCATCCATCGATAGTACTACTATGGTCCCTAACCCCATTTCCCTGCTCATTGGTCAGATGAGAGGTACTTCTCATGAGTCCCAGACTGCATGGGTAGGATGCCTCGACAGGAGAACCATTCATCCTATCCCTAAGTCCCCTCGGGGTATCACAGGGGAAGGCTGAGCCATTCACCCTGTACACAACGCACCATTAGGGGAGGGTGAGTCGCCCTATGGTAGCGTGTTGCTCTAGTAGTACCCTAAGCCACCCAGAGCTCCCATAGCTCAATGCATGCAACATGCAAGACCCTCATAAGAAAGTCTCTAAATGACTCCAAGTCGTTTGGGAAAGTCATAGATTTGACCTTTCCTCGGGGCTTTGACAAAATGTCTGCGACCTGTACATTAGTCTCAATGCAATAGAGCCTCCTCGCTCATCGACGTACATATCCCAGGTAAGGTAGTATCTGATGTCTATATATTGGAGCAATCATAGAATACGGGATTTCTCAACAATCGAATCCCCCTTGGTTGACATAGAAGATCACGGTGGTATCCATCATGTGTACAAACAACTCACTGAAGAGCTCCCGCAACCAGGCAGCTTCACACGAGGTCATACTCGTAGCTATGTATTCAGTCTCAGTGGTGCTCAAAGCAAATGTGTGCAATCAAAAGCATATATGATACATTCTAATTTATTACATTATGATAAAATTGTCAATTGTCAATGCATAAACTATAAGTCTCTAAATATACATCACGTTTACTCATGAATGATCACATAATGAAAATAGAAATATCCAAAATCAGCCACGAAAAATTTCTAATTTCTTGTCTCGTGCTTGATTGGAAGTCTCCTCCTACATAGTTGAACGACCTTAGTGCTCTTGATTAAATACAATTTTCATACCCTAGTACCCTACAAGCTCTTCATTATTGGGAGTCTCCCCTGCATAGAGAGCTTGGTTCTCTTGATTAAATACAAGTTCCATACCCTAGTACATGATAAAATCCAATGGAAGCATTGCAATCCCCATAATCCTGAAATCCTGAAAAACAGATAAGTCTGCTAGATTTTGAGTGAGATTTAAAATTCTACTTTCTCCATATGAAATCCAATGAGGGCAAAACCACTCTCAAACATCCTGAGTCATTTCATGGTAATGTTAAAAATTTAAGTAAAAGGATGAAAATGAAAATAAATGAGAATATCACTTTTACTTTAAGAATTTAACATTACCATGAACTACATATCAACACTAGGGTAAAAGTTCACTTTTATAACTTTAGACAGGCATCTAGAAGCAACTAGAAGTCACTAGGATAACCTAAAAATAAATTAGAAAACAAACTAATTTTTTTTTTTAAAACACAAGTAAAAAGCGGAAACGTGAGTCATATGGCCCTGAAACACGTTTCAGCGTTTCGTACCCGTTTCCGTACGGAAACGCCCCCCTTGCCCTACGTTTCCTGCAACATAGTGTTAAGGATGATCTTAATTTGTAATTGTTGTTGTTTAATGAAGGAGAAGAACTCTATTTTTTTCATTGGACGTAATTTTTTAATATGGTACAGCTCTGAATAAAATTGGTGATTTAAATCTCTTCTCTTCATCTGAGTTTCAACACCTTGCAATCCTCAGGAGGGCCCCCTGAAGATCTATGAGAATAGTATAGATACTTTCCATTTCTTTCATATTCTCATGAATGGTTTGTTTTACATAGATTAATTGTTTATGCTTATCATAGATTAAAAACTCATGCTTTCTATAGAATAAATGTTTATGCTTTCTTAGATTAAAATGTTCACGATTCCATAGATTAAATTTTGTAAGTTTTAGAACAAATCTCCATGCTTTCATAGGATAAAATCTCATGTTTTCTTAGATCAATAATCTTTATGTTGTTTTTTCTAGTTTAACATTAATTTCCTTTCCAAAATCTTAGTACTTTTATAATTTATATTAAAGAAAGAATCTAATTTCCTTTTGAAGTTTCCAATTCATTTCAGTTATGCATAAATATTGAAAGCTAGTCTCCTAGCACATACAGTATAGTGTACTTTGCTAGCTCACGTAGTCGGATTGACATATAAATGTAAGTAATTTAATAGTCAATTAAATTACCCAACAGGAACTGAAAAGAGTACAAAGAAATATAGAGGCTACCCAGAAAAACTTAGCTTAGAAGGAGAAACAAGTAGAGGTCAGCGGGACTAGTGTTGAGATCCTCAGCAATGACCTACAGGTAGCTAAACAAGAGATCTCGAAGTTAAAGAGTAATTTGAAAGGGAACATGTCACTGATGCAAGCTAAACAGTGGGTGTGGGATGAAATCATTAAAGAAATGGGGAGGAACTGGGAATTCATAACCATGACACATAAGCAGAAAATAGTGGTTAAAGATTTTGACTACTTCATCCTATCAGCTAAGGAGGATGGAATAAAGAATTCCCAGATTGCTCAAAGGTTCATTAAGTTTGTAAATGAGAGGCCACTCAGTAAACTGAGGCCTATTGATGTAGTAGACAAAGTGGGTGCAATCATGGAGATCACTAAGATGATCCGAAAGGAGGAAGCCACAGTCAAAGCTAAAGAATGCTTGGGGGTAGTGGCAAGGAAGGCATCTGCTTTCAATGAGGAATCTGAATCACTGATAAGGACAAGATTGTCCAACTGATGGGAATTGGGGTTGTTAAACCCTTTGGATCAATACAAACAGCGACTGCTAGAGGCCAAAAGCAAAGTAGACTCCTCCCACGAGAAGACTACCACTTTAAAGGGTAGAACAATGGTAAATTATCTCAAGGACTTCCAGTTGCTTAAGTTGGTAAAAATGCTATTCAAGGCCAAGCTGGACTATTCAGACTTAACAAATCTAAAGATCTCATATCAGTTTTTCTTCCAGTCTCCTTAGCCAAATCCAGTACGATCGTAGAGATGTCAGCAATTCATTGGTCTGCCCGTGCTCCAGATCATCGACCCCACAATGCAACGTCCACCTCCAGCCCAACAAAACTGAAGATACGGCAAATTGTTTCGATCATGACATTTTAATTTTTACTTCTATGTAAATATTTTATTTCTCAGTCAATTACAATTTCTGTTACAAACAGTTGCGTAGCTGAGCACGCTTAATTTTGACATGACGACTCTTTGTAATAAAATCAAGAAAGAATATTTTTGTAAGGTGTTCTCCTTCAGGGGCCCTATAAAGACAGATAGATGATATTTTAGGAGGGTTCATAACTTTTGTGAATTGTTTGCTTTCCAATAGAGTTGTGTTGTGCATTATTGATGTATTATTGCTCCATTGAAGATTAATACAAGTTTCTGGCGATTCCGACTCACCCGAATTTGTAGTATGTGTTATTGCTATGTTTTTTTTTCATGTGTGGTTCACGGATACCCATGGTCACTGGGTAGCCACTACGTCCACGATACAACACAAGGGTAGATCAACCCCAAAGGGGATCACACCCCTCGGCCTATTTACTGACCTGATCCCATGAGCTTTCGGGAATTGACCCTGTGTTAAAATTGGCAACCAGGGCAAAACTTCATGTGGGTCATCTTATTCATGGCTGATAATATTTTTATTAGATTCCTCTCGTCGAGAGGTGTAGAACTGATATAAAGATCATCCGATTCCGATAAGTATTCATGGAGATATGAATTTATTTTGATTATGGAATTATTATCAAGCCGACCTACAACTCATGTAGGCTCAGAAGCCCAACAGTCGCATCTATTCAAACATTATCATTTGTGTATAAATACAAGAGGACTTTTCCTCATTTGCACTCACTCATCTCATCACATCTCTCTCTCTCTCTACCGCGCAAAAAAGAGTCTCTTCTCTATTGCGCAGAAAAGAGTCTCTCCCTCACACATGTGAAGCCGGAAGCTGCTGAAATTGAAGTTGCAACTGCAAAAGTAAAGTTTGACTTGCATGGACCAAAAGATCTCCTCATCTGAACTGTGTTGTAGGTTCATCTGAACCTCCTCTGAAAGCTACAACTTTTGGTGGTGGAATCAAGTCAATCTGACAGACGGTTTGCAAGATATCGACTGCCCTAGTTTGAAGGAAGTTGTTGAAACTGAAGCTGCAACTGCAGAAGTAAAGTTTGACCTGCGTGGACTAGAAGATCTCCTCATCTGAACTGTGTTGTTGGTTCATTTGAACCTCCTCTGAAAGCCGCAACTTTTGGTGGTGGAATCAAGTCAATCCAACGGGCAGTTTGCAAGATATTGACTGCCCTAGTTTGAAGGAAGTTGTTGAAACTGAAGCTGCAACTGCAGAAGTAAAGTTTGACCTGCGTGGACTAGAAGATATCCTCATCTGAACTACATTGTAGGTTCATCTAAACCTCCTTTGGAAGCCGCAACTTTTGGTGGTGGAATCAAGCCGATCCGACGGTCGGTTTGTGAGATATCGTCTGCGCTAGTTTGACGATGAAGTCGCTAATGCTAATGCTGCTGATCTAGGGTTTGCTACTACTGATATAAATAAGATTTATTTTACTATTTCTTTCTGCTGAATTATTGAAGATAAAAGAAGATTTGATCAAAGGGTTTCCCCACACATTGTGGGGTTTGTCCCTGGCTAGCCGCCACATCTTGTGTCTCTTGTCTTGGCTTGTTTTCTGTCGATCGTTTAATGTTCTATCTGCACTTTACTTTACGTACATGTGATTGCTAATCTGAGGAATATAATAAGAAAAAGAAGTAAATTGTTATAAGCATAGAACATACCATAACTTAACACCCTGTGATCTCCCGATTAGCAAGGCACTGATTTCACCAATTGAGCTAACTCTTGGGGCTTGTGTTATTGCTATGTTACTTTCATATGTATTCCATTTTCCTCTCAGATTATATCAAAAGTAGCTATTGGATGTTTTTCTCATGAATGTATGGATTCGTTGAAGTCAAATATTGGTGTATAACGCCTGTATGAAAATGGAAATTAATCCTTAGAGTGCATACTATGTATCTTTGCACCTCATCCTTCATCTCTGCTTAATTCGTTTCACTCTGATTTTCACTACATGGGATTCTTAGAGATAAGCCCTGTGTATTGAATTTCCTTCTTGTTTAACGCTTCTATCCCATATACTACAATGACTTATTAAGCTGCAAACCCAGGTGATGAAAGCCACTGTAGATTTGTATTGATGTTTCTATGAGTTAATTTTTCATCAAATTGTTATATGTTTCCTCTAGAGGAGGTTTTGAATTATCTCTATTCCGTGACATATTGAATACTAAGTGAGTGTGACAGCTCTTACGAACCCGCAAGCACTCATCTAGGATGTCCTAGGCACTGGTCTTTCCTCAAACCCAGGGGTTGCCTCTAGGAAGCTAATTCCAGTCACAACATGGTGTTTTCAGATTGATCTTAAAATGTTATGGGACCACACAAGGCCAAGTGTACCCAAAATTAGGTCAAGGGGATGGAATTGATCAAGCAAGGGTGTGCTTGAGCTAATTGAGGGGCAGAAAGGGATTAAAGGAGAAATTTTCTTTGAATTTAATGCAATAATCTCAATGAGGTCACTAGCCAAGGGAAACTTAGGGCAAGAAACGGTCCTCGTGCTAGGGCTTGCAATATCTCAAGATCCCACCATCGGATTTGCTTCAAATTTGGAGGGCCTCTAGAGTAAACTCCAACGTAGTTGTGGACCAAAAATCGAAGTATTTGGATGGCTAGATTGTGAGATAAGTGATGCCCTAGGTGACCTATGTAGGTTAGGCCTAGAAAGAAAGGGAGAAGGTGAGAAAAATATGCTTTAACGTGATCACCTATGGAAGACCAGTTCTTATTCCTTTTGGGAAAAATGGGGTCAAGAAGATTCCAATGATTAGGATGGTTTCATTTAGTCAAGGAGGCCTCTAGAACAATTTCGTCCTCCAAAAAGAATAACGAAAATCTCTTAAGAGAGAATGATCAATCCCAGTGATAGAGAGAATGAATCAACTCATCATCTACTTATACAATGCCTAATGAATTTGTTTTGGGTAATTATGGCCTAATGTAGCCCCTAAAATAAAATAATGTGCATAATAACAACCTTTTGGTAACAAGCCCACCAAACTAGCTCTATAACAAAGGAGTAAGCCTCTCAAGAGGGTCGAATGATCAATGACATGTGTCATTGGGCCTTAGAGGAGGCCTAATCAAGTCCATAGGTGCCATAATGTGAAATAGGACTCCAAAAATAGTGGACAAGGGGTTGGAGGACAACCCCTTGACCTCCAAGTAATAAACCTGTGGTGCTCCAAATGGATGTGGGGGCACATTAATGTCCTCATGGGCCTACAAATAGATCGAAGATCCCTGTAGACCATCTACAAGGACTAGGATGATGATATAAGTGATGCCACATCATCATATAGATCCTGGACCATCTGCCAAGTGTATGGTGCAACTGTGGCACTGGATGGAAATGGTGAACCAATTGTATCTTCCTTGTCCAATAGGTGAACCACAAGCAGTATTTGAATGACTTCGGGGATCCGTGGAATGTGGTCTACTGCTGTGGAGGCCCATGGCTCTCTACACACACCCTACATGTGCCAATGTAGCCCTCTAGAGGGTTAGGACCCCGTATAGGGAGACCAAACCCAAAATAGAGACCATTTGTAATCCTGCATAAGATCCAATGCATCCCCTTGCCCTCGAGTACACTAAGTCATTAAAGAAATCAAGTAAAAGAGTTTATAAGCCATGGAAAACATGTGGGCACTCCATAATGGCATGCCCTTCCATAATGGGCTTTGGCATGTGCAAATGTCTCCAAGCTCAAACGGGGTTTACTGAGCACCCTATTAGGTGGTTTCTGCTTCTAAAGGGGGTGGTATGTCCATGGTACATCCTTCAAATGGTGGTGGCATGTGATAAAGTGATGGAACGGAGTAGGGGATGAAAGAGAAAACCTGCGTCACATGCCATGGTAAAAGGTAGCTAATGAAAGGGAAGCCCATACTTGGGTAAATGATGTGTAGGAGGGAGAAATCGTGGTACATGAGTTAGGCCGGCCTTGAATTTTCCACCCTTCTTCATATGCCTTTTGCCTTTTATGATTTTTCGTTGGTTAACTACTCGGGGCTCAAGGGAATGAGAGCATGATGTGTAAAGTATAGCAGTGGATGTTGATTTGGGGTAGCATCGACTGTGCTCTAGCCATGATAATTGGTGGAGAGGCTAAAGCGCATGACATCTCCAAGGCCCAAAAATGGTTTGGGGAAATTCCACCCAATTAGAGAGATATTAAAATAATTAATATTTTTAATGGAGTTCCTAAGTCTAAACTTAGGAAAATTAAAATATTAATGGGTATTAATATAAAACTGGGTGAGAATGTTCTAAATGACATGGATCAAGCCAAATCTAATCTTCGCCATTGATTAGAGACTTAATCTCACCCATTGAAGACTCAACAGGAAAAGTATAAGAGGAGGTTTGAGGGCTAGTTGGAGACACACCAAGAGTGATCAGTGAGTTTGATTTTCTGGAGCGGGGTTGGCTGAGAAAATTCGAACAAGTGATCAGAGTTGCAGCGAGGGACAATGAGTGCATAACAGAGAGGCAAAGATAGTGTCGAAGGACCAACGCAAAGATTGAGGAAGCTACGTAGAGCCAGCAGGAGCCACGCAAAGGGCCAAAGTGACTGTGCAGAGGCTAGTAGGGCCTGTGTGGGTGACGCAGAAGGCCGGAGAGCTAGCGCAAAGCAGCAAAACGCTGACACAGGGGGTTTCGAAGTGACACAGAGGCCAGGAGGGTTGACGCAAAGCCTTAAAGAAGCGTTGGAGAGATTTTCATGGAGCAGTGTTGTTGAATATCTGCTTCTGAAGAGAGATATTACTGCCAGATAGATATCTTTGTTGGGTGAGACAGTTTGGCACCCTAGTTGTACTCAAGAAAGCTACTTAATAATAAAACCCTCAGATTTGTTGCACCGGTTTTCCCAAGTTGGTTTTTTCGGGGACAATTGTCCAAAAATAACAATGTCCCTTGTGTGTTTGTCTACTATTTTCAATTGTTGATTTGTAGATGGTTGAGACTGCATTTGTGTTTATTTTCAATATTTATATGGTTAAACAACTTGTTGAGTAACAAACAAGTAGGAGAAATAAACCAGATAATGCAGGAAGAATTTCTAACATGTTAGACTTACAAATTTCAACAATGGATACCCCCTTTAAGGTGGGGCAGTTCATCGCCCACCCGAGGTTGGGACAATCATGGGTTGGAAGCTTGAACTTGAGCTTCCAAACATCAGAGGTGAAGGATCCACTAGAATGCATTTCTTCCCCTTATATATAGGCTCACTATCTTCTGGACTTGAGATAACATCCTCTGAGCTGTCAATTGGTTGTCCAACATCAAAGGAGATGGGATATACAATGTCCTCTTCATGCATCATGAAATGTCTCTCAAGGCTGATTAGCAACAGAATGCGCAAATTGAAGTCTTCATCCAACAAACTTTCACCATGCATGTCAACTATGGGATCTCCATGAACAAACCAGATATGCACATCCATCTATATCTCCCAATCACAAAAAGAACACCCACAACATTATCCTCTTGGCTATTGTGTTTTTTGTCACATGAGCTAGCGGAAGCACCTGTCATTTCTTCATCCTCCCGAGGTTTCTATACAATATCTATGCCTTTCAACTCTTCAAAATTCTATAATTCTCATAAATTTGAAAAAAAAATCACCATAACTTACCAAACCTTTGCCCTCCTTGGAAGCAATGATGATTGTTTGAATGTTGTCATTCAAGTGTACCTCATCATCACAAGACGCTTCTTCCAAGACAAGATGGGATGCATCGTCTTTGATGGAACCTTCACTATCAAGATATTCTTCATCAACCACCACAAAAAAGTCTTCAACAACTTCATCATGCTTTATCTGGATCTAAAATCTCATGTGCAAGAGGTTCATGTGATGAAAAAGCAAGCCAGTCATCTATTGAGAAATCCTCTTCATACTCATCTTCAAGCTTTACATGGGCTAATTCAGGTATTTTTCTTCTATAATAGCAAACAATGAGTTTATTGCACTATATTAATCTTTGGCTTTGGTAAACGAAAGATCAAAAGCATTGTTTTGACATGCAAGCACTAAATCATCCATCTCTCCTATCATTCTACAACAAATCTCAACCATAATGTGTGCATGGTGTGATCCTTCAATGTGTTCTTCATAACTAGAATCCCAAAACTTGTGAAATGCTTTGATCAAACTTAAAAGTAAAGGTATCTTCTTTGGACTACAATCATCAAACCATTCTAATGTATAATCTTTCAAGTATAAACATTATCATGATGACATCCTCATGGACAACACTGAGATATGAAATAATTTTAATTACAGATATAACAAGTTGTACAACGAGATGAGAGTGTCCATGGAAGTTCAGAGGACACTTAAACCATTTTTGGAGGGGGGAACTCATTTGGATATCTAGGAATGCCTAAGAAATCCAAAGCACTATACATTTTTGCATCCAACACTTCTCAAAATGATGGCAACAAACTGATACAAAATTTTGAAAACACATCATAATCAATACTTTATTTCCATACTAGCAGAGTTGCCAATTTAGTCTTCGAATGCCTCCAAATCTATTGGATGTCCTCTCCTCTACAAATATCAAGTCACTTCCAAATATTCTAGAAGAGGGTTTCGTTCCTTCCTGGGGTTGCCAAATGAGAACCTCATTTCCATATTAGCATAGTTACCAGGTTAGTCTTCAAATGCCTTGAAATCTACTAGATGTCTTATACAAAAATCAAGTCAGCTCAAAATATTCTAGAATAGGGTTTCATTCCTTCATGGAGTTGTCAAATGAGAATAAGATCTTCAAAGAAATGTCGTCATCAAATCATTGTCACCAACCCACTGAATCTTGCGAACTAGACTTTGTCCCTAGCAACAATGCCAAAACAAAAAGCAACCCTAAGGGCACTTAGAAAAGTTGTCCATTATCACCATAGCAACTCTTCCTCTCACTTTAGGTTGGATTTTTCCATTGCAAGGGGTGGAACTATAGAAAAGATTATTTTAAGATATTCTTTAGAAATGAAGAGATGGTGGATTTTACCAAGACCAGCGCCTATCCAATTGGGGAATGGAGTCACGGCAAAGAACTAGAGGGTTTGAATATGATAGAGAAGATGAAATTAAGCCATGCCTGATGTGCCATAGTTATACCAAATCAGGTTTTCAGATTGTGCAAGCATAAGTGAGAGCCCTTAAACAGATGCACCATTTTCAATTACAACCAAGTAATAACATGCAACCATGAATAAGATAGGAACAACCATAATATAATGTGAAAAATTCTTAATCGAACAAGTCAGAAATTCTACTACAGTAAACTGATTTGCATTACCTACTTGTGTTCTTCAATTAACAAGTTATTTTCAAAATTATTCAGAAAATATTAATGCAAATACACTACAGCCTACACCAATATACAGATCAAGTACTGAAAAATAAATGAGATAGCCACACAAAGGACACACTTATTTTTGGACTAAACATCCCCCGAAAAACCCAGTGTGGGAAAACCAATGCAATAGATATGAGGGTTTTATTATTAAGCATATTTCTTAATATAACTAGGGTGCCAAATCCGGCTCACCCAACAAAGAATAAGCCCGGCAGAAGTACCTCTATCCGGAGATAGATATTTTGGCGAATCCAGCAATTGGATGAACAAACCCACAGGTGACTGCATTGTCCCTAGTGTTGTGCAGCGATGGTTGCTCCCAGCTCTACGCTGGAACTGCGTCACCTCCTCTAGGAGTTGCATCACCCTCCCAGGGAGCCTTCTCGGCTCAAAAATCGATTTGTTGAACTGTTGCTCGATCTACCTTACAGAAACCCCAGTGTTGCCTCTAAGTGATTGCGTCAGCCCTCCAGCCTCTGTGTCACCCTTTCTAGAGCTGCATTATCTCTCCCTGGTGCTGCTCTGCCTCTCTGTTATGTATTCTCGGGCTTGGACTTAAGTCCCTCTGCCAAACTACCCCTCTCTGCACTAAAAACTTACTCCGAAATTCTCAGCAAACCACGCCACAAAATTTCGAATTAGCTAAAGTGTTGCTCTCTCTGTGTGTCCTCTCCAACTAACCCCAAGCCTTCCTTTATACTTTTCCTGTTGAGAAACCAATGGTCGTGATCTAATCTCTAATCAATGACTAAGATTAAATTAGACTTGATCCTTGTCTCTTAGAAGCTTCTCACCCATAGTTTCATTAATTACCCATTAATATTTTAATTTTCCTAAGTTTAGACTTAGGAATCCCATTATAAATATTAATTATTTTAATAAAATACAATCTGGGTGGAATTTCATCAAATAATTTCTGGGTCTTAGAGATCTTATGTGTTTTAGCCCCTCTGCAAAATTTCAAAGCTAGAGCACATCCGATGCTACCCAAAAATCAACACTCCCTCTTAGTGAGGAATGTGCTTTAGCAATACTTCTCAGGAGAAGTATCACACTGATCCACGACATCGATCCTCTATGTCGCTGATGCTCGGCCTGCTACCCTTCATCCACTGCGCTGTTGCAATCTGTACTGCTGCCCATGACACTGCCACTGTCACTACTATATCTGTACTGTAACTCCCTCTCAATATGTTGCATCATGCTACCCATAGCACTGCCACTGCTAACTGTTGCACTGCAACTCAGTGCTGAGAAGTACGCAGCTGAAAAGCCACCCAAACACTGACATGTTGGTCAGTGTCGATGCCCCTTGACGCTGAAGCTACCTCTGCTGCTATTCTATGATGACCCTTTGATGCTACTGCGTCGTTGTTGTATCTGCTTTGTGCCTTTTGCACTGTTGCAATACTCCACTACACTGCTTCAAACTTTGGCACTCTAGCTCTGCCACCGTTGCTCCATCATCGCTCGCACCAACTGACTCCCATCATTCTACAACTGTCATTAAGGGCTCCTATAGCCATATGTGATCCCATAGTTTGGGCACCTCAAGGATCTTGCCCTTCATGTAGTCCTCCCGACTACAGCTCAATATTGTCCCACCTCTTCTCTAGAGGTGCATGAGCACTCATGGCGCAATCATCATCGTCCTCTTTGTCAGCTTGCGCTGGAGCAACCTTTGATTCAAACTTCTCTTCTTTCCCCTTCTTTCGAGGGCACTGCGTGGCGAAATCACCCATTTCTCCACATTTGAAGCATCTAACTTTGGATATGTCCTTCTTCGTTCGTTTCTACTGCCCTTGTTGTCCCACTGATGTGAGAGCTGCATCCTCCTCTTCCTCCTTGATTCTAACCCCTTTACTGTTGCTTCCCTCCTTGGCCAACCATCTAATCTCTTCTTGTCGAAGAGCTGCCCACATCTCCTCCCAACTGGGAAGAGAAGCCCTGCCCAAGATTCTCTGGATAGAGGTTTCTCAGTCCTCAGTGACTGCATTCAAGGCAGTCCTGACCATAAATTCAGGATCTTGTGTAGCCCCTACGGAAGTTAGCTAGTCATGGATCCTTTGCAACATGAGAAGGAAGGGATCGATTTCTTCTCCCTTCTTCATCTGAATCTCTATCGGCTGAATCTTAAGCAACATCTTTCGTTGAACGGAAGTTCCCTCGTACAATGTGGTCAAGGCCTCCCACATTTCCCTTGTTGTGTCCTTCTCAGCGATATGTGGGATCACATGATCCTGTTGATTTTGGGTAGCATCGGATGTGCTTTAACCCCGAAATTTTGTGGAGGGGCTAGAACACATGAGATCTCCAGAAGCCAGAAATCATTTGGAGAAATTCCACCCAAATGAGAATTTATTAAAATAATTAATATTTTTAATGGGTTCCTAAGTCTAAACTTTAGGAAAATAAAAATATTAATGGGTATTAATAAGAATATGGGTGAGAAACTTCTAAGTGACGAGGATCGAGTCTGGTTTAATCTTAGTCGTTGATTAGGGACTTAATCTCAACCATTGATTCATCAACAGGAAAAGTATAAGAGGAGGTTTGAGGGTCAGTTGTAGATACACATGAGAGATCGGTTAGTTTGATTTTTCTGGGGTGTGGTTTGCTGAGAAAATTGAACAAGTGATCTGTTGCAGTGAGAGGGGCAGCTTGGCAAAGGGACTTCAGTCCAAGGCCGAGAATACATTGCAGAGAGGCAAAGAAGCACCAGGAGAGCCCTGACACAGTGACACAGAGGAAGAGCTTTGACATAGTGTCACAGAAGTCGCAGAGGGAGAGCTATGACGCAGTCAATGTTGCAGGAAACGTCCCCCCCCAGCGGATCAAAACCCTGATCCGCGATCTGTACGAATGCGTGGGGGAAGCGTCGTCCGAAGTGCATTTTGGGTTGATAAACACGCTTCCTGGAAATTTAGGAAGCGTGTGACCGAAACGCATTTCGGTTTTTCTAAAACGCGCTTCGGACGACGCTTTAGTCGTACGAAGCATCAAGCTTCAGAGTATGAAGCGTACAGATCGCGAGCTTCCTCCATGTTTTTTTTGTATGAATTTTTTCAGCGATTCCAGGATGATGATGATCGTGTTGAGATGCCAACCCCATCTGGTCTCCTAGGTTCCATGGTTCAACACCAACAGCAGGGGGTTCATCTTTATCAGTTTCAGTGCCACAACTTCCACAGGCACCATCTTCTTCATTGCCACCACGTAGAGGCCCGCCACCACGTTCTCTTCATGGTGGAAGGAGGAGAGATTAGTAGATATATTCACAATTTACTACTTTTATCATAGATTAATCATTAGACTTGTAAGCTTGTGAATTTGAACCTTTTGGCTTGGCGGTGACCAAGTGACCTATTTTGTAAACATTATTATTTGAATTTTGGACATGACAAATGTTGACAATTGCTCACTTGCTAGATAAATCGTAACATGCTCTATGTTTTATGTTTTATAATATGTTTAAATGTTTTATGCTCTATAATATGCTTAAAAATTTGATGTATGTTGTAATTGCTAGAATATAGATGGTTGATGCTCAAATAATTAATCATTGATATACATACTAGTAACTACAATGGAATCATGGATGCCATATCTATCTTGATTTATGCATAGATATGCATGTTTTCATGTCTTCTACAACTAATTTGGTATTTGGGATATTTGTTTTGAATATAAATGCAAAAAAACTAAATATATATATATATATAGCAGACGCTTCGCTTCCTAGACTCTTGGAAAATGACGCTTCCGCATCCCCGCTTCGTGCAACATTGGACGCAGTGTCGCAGAGGGAGAGCTTTGACGCAATGACGCAGAGGGAGAGTTCTGACGCAATGACACAGAGGGAGAGCTCTAACATAGTGTCGCAGTGACGCAACCCCTAGAGGAGGTGATGCAGTTCCAGCGCAAAGCTTGGAGTAGCCATCGTTTCCCAGCACTGGGAATAGCGTAGTCAGCTGTGGGGTTTGTTCATCTGTCTCGGGATAGAGGTACTTCTGTCGAGTTTATTCTCTGTTGGGTGAGCCGAATTTGGCACCCTAGTTGTATTCAGAAATCTACTTAATAATACAAACCCTCTATATGCTGCACTGGTTTTCTCGCATTGGGTTTTCCCGGGAATGATTGTCCAAAAATAACGGTGTCCCTTGTGTATTTGTCTCGTTTTATTTTAGTTCATGATTTGTATGTATGTGTAGTCTGCAATAGTGTTTTCATCGCTATTTAAATAATTAAATAGCTTGTTGAATGTAAAAACAAGTAGAAGATGATAAACCAGTGATTGCAGTAGGAATTCTGATGTGTAGATTCAGAAATTTTCACATGGTATCATCGCATTGCATATCATAGGAGACTAAAGACACCAGCCGAGAGATCCAGAGAATTTGCTACAGAGAGGTCGTTGTCCCGAGTGAGAGCATTGTTCCAGAGCCAGAGACGCAAAGGGAGAGTGACGCAGTGCAGAAGAGGTGAGGCAAAGACTCACGCAATGCCTGCCTCAACATTCTGAGCCAAGTGAGGGTGATGCAGTAGCTGGGAGAAGCCCACACAGTAACTGAGTCATCCGTCTAGGCCAAGGCCGAAGCAGAGAGGGGCAGATCAGGCTCATGCAGAGCCACATCATCTTTCTGAACCAGGAAAGAGTGATGCCGTGGCCAGGAGGAGCTGATCTAGTTCACGCAATGATTGTGCAGAGCCAAAGGAGCTCAAATTCTTCAATTGTCGGGCCTGAGGGAGCAAAGCAGATTCAATCTGAGGAGTTGGTAGGACGTTGTTGTTGTTGGTGCAAAATTGTGTCTGTGGAGATAGAGCCGAGGTAGAGAGAGTCACTGCGTTGACAGATTTCTAGCCAAAGAAATCTAGATCCGGGTTGCAACAACAAAGGAGGATTGGAGAGGAGTGATTCGACATTTGGCCAAAGAATTTCCGTGAAGGAAATCAGGACTAAGAGGGAGTCTAGAGGAGCCTGTTCCTTAGAGATTTTCTTGGGCCAAAGAAATCTAGATCCAAGTCTTGTTGGATTAGCAGCAGGGGAAGGAGAAAAGAACTTGTCTTATATTTGTTGAGCAGAGATGGAAATTAATGGACAGAGGGATCAGAACAGATTGGATAGTGCAAATCCTCGGAAAAACCCAGTGTGGTAAAATTGGTGCAGCAGATATGAGGGTTTTATTATTAAGCAAATTTTTGAATACAACTAGGGTGCCAAATCCGACTCACCCAACAGAGAATAAACCCAGTAGAAGTAACTCTATCTGAAGACAGATATTTTGGCGAATCCAGCAACTGGATGAACAAACCCCACAGGTGACTGCAATGTCCCCAATCTTGTGCAGCAATGGTTGCTCCCAGCTCTGCACTGGAACTGCGTCACCTCTTCTAGGAGCTGCGTCACCCTCCCAGTGGACCTTCCCTGCTCAGAAATCGATTTGTTGAATTGTTGCTCGATTTGCCACACAGAAACCCCAGTGTTGCCTCTAAGTGACTACGTCAGCCAACCAGCCTCTGTGTCACCCTTTTTAGAGCTACGTTGTCTCTCCCTGTTGTTGCTCTGCCTCTCAGCTATGTATTCTCAACCTTGGACTGAAGTCCCTCTACCGAACTACCCCTCTGCACTAAAAACTTACTCCAAAATTCTCGGCAAACCACACCGCAGAATTTCGAATTAGCTCAAGTGTTGCTCTCCTTGTTGCTCTCCAACTGACCCCAAGCCTTCCTTTATACTTTTCTTGTTGAGAAATCAACAGTCATGATCTAATCTCTAATCAACGGCTAAGACTAAATTAGACTTGATCCTCGTCTCTTAGAAGCTTCTCACCCATGTTTTCATTAATATCCATTAATATTTTAATTTTCCTAAGTTTAGACTTGGAACCCCATTAAAAATATTAATTATTTTAATAAAATACAATCCAGGTGGAATTTCACCAAACGATTTATGGGTCTTGGAGATCTCATGTGTTCTAGCCCCTCCACAAAATTTCGGAGCTAGAGCACATCCGGTGCTACCCAAATATCTACATATAAAACCCTAGAAGTAGACAAAGTAGGACTATCTAACTAAATGTACACCCAACAATACATCATTTCTTGATATAAGATTTCACACAAGATCAAGAGGACCGAATAGGTCTCAACTCTCACCTAACCTTCTTGCCTAGCTAGGGCATCCCTTAAAAGGAAGTAAAACAGCCCCGACTAGAAAATTACAGCAGGGAATTCCTTGCCCCAAATGATGGGAAAAACTTGGGTAAGCTAGAATAAGATGCAAATCTCTCTATGAAACCTTTTGTGCTAACAAGAAAATAAAGCCCATGACAATGCAAAATGAGACATGCATTTTCATGCAATAACAAGTCCTTGCTTCTTGATTGTACCAATTAAGATTTAATTTGGGTCTCATTATTTTTGCCTGGTATTGTTGCTCCCCTTGTCTCCCAAAGCTACTTAAAGGTAGGGATGTGATCACGACCATATACAATCTACACAAATGATTTCCAATGCTCTATAAAAACATTCAATGTGATAGGCACAAACTCTTCATTCTCAACCTTCATCTCGATAGTCATGAATTGATCTTTGATTGGGGTAACCTACACCAAGTAACGAGGTATTGTGTCTCTGTCAGTCATATGTATGAGTGTGTTGATTCTTCAATAGTAATTTCCCAAATGCACTCTCACTCTGATATGAAGTGATCAACAATGTATCCACCTCATCAATTGACTTCCCCACAATGTGAACAATCAAATGGTCCTTGTTAGTTTTTGATAGCATCGGATGTGCTCTAGCCATGAAAATTGGTGGAGAGGCTAAGGCACAAGAGTTCTAAAGAACCCAAAAACCATTTGGTGAAATTCCACCCGGATTATATTTTATTAAGATAATTAATATTTTTAATGGGGTTTCTAAGTCTAAACTTAGGGAAATTAAAATATTAATGGGTATTAATCAAAATATGAGTGAGAATGATCTAGAAGGCGGATCAAGTCGAGTTTTAATCTTAGTCGTTGATTAGAGACTTAATCTCAGTCGTTGAAGTCTCAACGAGAAAATTATAAACAGGCTTGGGGTTCATTTAGAAAGACACACACAGAGAACAAATTGATCTGAAGTTCGATTTCTGGGGCTAGGAAGCTGAGAATTTGAACTAGGTGATCATTTTGCAACAAAGGGGCAGGGATAGTTCGGGAGTACTCACAGAGAGGCGGAGAGAAGCTATTGGAGGCAACGCAGCAGCTAAGAAGACTGATGTTGGGCCAATATGCACCCACGCAAGTCTGACACAAAGCTAGAAGGGCCAGGGCAGAAGTAGAAGTTGTCCTCCACGTAGAAAGTCGGAACTGTCGGGGAACTGTCGGAACAGCCGAGAAGGTTGACGCAATAGGCAAAAGAGACAGCACAGAGATGATGCAGAGCCTGTAAGGCTGATGCAAGGCCTACGCAAGGGTAGTTAGGTTTAGCCAATTTTGTTGCTAGATTAGCCGAAATCTGCCGAGTGAAGCGAGGTAAAACTCACTCAGTTTTTTCCGCCATTGTATTTTCTCTGTCACTAGTTTGTTGGGAGGGAAACCAATATTTGTATTCAAAATTACTGCTTAATAATAGAAAAACCTCAAAGCTGCTACACCGGTTTTCCCGCATTGGATTTTTCCGAGGACTATTTTGTCCAAAAATAATTGTCTCCTATGTATCTTGTTCTTTGCTCAGTTTTCTATTTCATGTAATCAAATATTAAAGTAGTGTAGGCTGCAGAAGTAATTTGCTTCAATATTCAGAGAATAACTTGATAATGTATATTAAAATCAAGTAGGTGAAGTAGATTCAGATTTGATGTAGTAGGGGTTCCTTGAGGATTAGGAATTTTCACAGTCCTTAGCCAAGTCCAAAGAAATTCTCTTTCCTTTGGTAACACTCTTCTTCTATGCAGGCGACAAAGTAGCATCAATGGGAGTAACTATAGTTTCTTCTACAATATCCCAAAGATCTATATCTTCCAACAACATTTGCAGTCAAAACTTCTAAGATGATTATAAGAACCTTATAGACCATCGCACTCTCTAAGACCTAAAGTAGTCATCCTACAAACTTAAAATAGACTTCAAGAAATGGATCAGTCAATGAAATCAAATCAACAACCTACTACAAGTTACAAAACATCCCTCTCCAACATAAGTCATACTCCAATCTCTAAAACGACTAGGGCATTGCACCCTCAACCCTACACAAGTCTTGGTGCCAAATGATGGGATAGATCACTGCAATTACCCATTGAGATCCTTTGATGATTCATTCCTAACATAGATATGAAGAATCTAAGATGCATAGCACCAATATAATGTTCCAAATTTACCCACATGATACACAGATCTGCTAAAACAAAAAGACTTAAATATCAATGAAAGCTTCAAATCTGCATAAACAACAATACTGATTGGAAAAACTTATAAGTGGAAACACTACATGTCAAGGAATGAGATCAACCTTGCAATCTTTTGGAATCATAATCTTTATCTTCTCGTCCACACAAGAAAAATACGATATTGTCCACAAGGGATTGCAATAGCTTCTCACGAGTGTTAGGCACACTCTCACAATCTACTCATGTAAGAATGAAAAACCTAACCAGTGTGCCTCCCCTTACCTAGTCAAATATGACAAGAGGGAAAAGTGGTTACAAAACCAATTGCTAGTAATAGCCTCAAAGGTGGCACCACACATCCCAAGGAATATCTCCTAATGAAGCACACTGCTAAAGCATAGAATAGCTCTTACACATTCTTTCATGAAAGGATTCTATCATAACTATGTAAGAGTAATATATCGAAAAGCTATCATAATTGTATAAAATGAATCTATTGTAACTATCATAAATGTAAGGAATCTTTCATAGGGGCATAAGGGAATCTCTCCCATGTGACACACCAATGCCATAAGGAATCCCCTCTAACACTCATGTGCCTACCTTCAGTAGTGTGCCATCTTCCCTTAATAACAACTCGGAGCAACCAAAAAGTGACACACACATGCTGCAAGGAATCCCCTCTAACACTCATGTGCCCTCCTTCAGTAGTGTGCCATCTTCCCCAGATAACAACTTAAGTGACCACAACGTAACAAAAGTCACAAGGTCGTCCTTACGAAGATGTTGTAAGAAGTCCTTTAAAGGTCCTAATTAGTAGGATAAACAGCTATGTCCTCAACAACTATGAACATTTACCTAAATGTGTATCGTTTCCACAAAATCTAGTAGGTCTTATGAGGGGAGCTCACAAGGCAAGAGCTAGACCAAGTGACAACACTATGAGGAGTGGCCCATTGTCACCACAGCCACAACTTCCTGCTCTTTAGTGGATTCTCACCACAAGGGAGGCTTCAACATGTAGGTCACCTAATGGATATATCAAGGCTTGGAGGTGACAAGGATAGGCTTAGGATAGGTACTCAACTTAAAAACAAGGCTCAAACTAGCTCAGACAAGGCAAAGCATGCCCTCTAAAAGGCCCATTTAAGGCACAAGTGACGTAGGGTTTTAGAGTAGACAAGGTCAACAAGCTTACTTAGGCATACAAAGGCCAAGAAAAGGCTTGAATAGATTAATATGATCAATTTCGAGAGCAACAAGCCCCAAGTTGAAGCCTAGGGCTAGATTAGGGTTAGCCTGGAGCAAAAAGTGCCTAGAGCTTATGATGTTAGCCCTAAAATGGAAGAATTAGCCATTGCAAAGAGACGATTTTGAGGCAATGTCCTAGCAACCACATGTTGAATCCTTCCACAAGCCAATGCATGCACCCTAGTTGAATTTTAGCCCTTACCCTAGCCTAGCGACTTTCCCTAAACGGGGGGAAAATTAGAAAAAGGAGAGAGAAATTTAATTTATGAATGATTTATGGTGTGATCAACAATGTGGAAACGGCACGTGCTTAACCTTCGCTGATGGAGTCTAGAGAAATCTACTTATGAGAACGCTAAACCCTAGAATGGAGTAAGTGAATATGAAAAACTCTAGTTTCATACCCTAGCTACCATTTTATGAGGGAACAAAGTCATTGAGGAGAGCTTAACATGAAGAATCACTCAAGGGACTGTCACACCGAATCTCAAAAGGGTAATGCACAATATCATTGCCAAGATTTTGATAGAAAAATTTTCAATAAAAACTAGCACATAGAAACCCTAACAATATCCATTCCATGCAATATCCATAAAGATATTCAAATACATGGAATAGTTACAATAAAAAAGCATGACCAGTCCTTTACTGTTCCAAAATGACATCTCCAAAGCAAGAAGGAAGCTCCATAAGCAAATAATCCACAAGATACAAGTCAACTTCAGCTAGGTCGAAATCCTCTGATGAGGCCTAATTGATCCATAAGTGATAATGAAAATGAAAATGAGGTGACCTTTATTTATATGAGCTCTACCTCAATTAATTTTAACCCAATGACGCCTCTACAAGAAGTTTGACATAAGATAAACTCGGGTTACAAGCCAAACCACTAGCTAAATGACAAATTAGACCATAAATTCCCACACATGTGAGTTGTAGCCTCTCATAGTACTAACGTCGTGCCCTTTTAGGGCTCCAAATACTATGCCAAGGTGTGTTGAGGTGTGAAAGGGTGTAAAAGTGCCTAGATCATCCAAAATTTGAGGAAATGCCCTCAAATCCACCTTAAATCCTCCTCATGGATGTGGTCTCCATGAGTCTCTAACTATCCAAATAAGGCATCCTCTCTCCAACATTAGGGCTTCTCCAAGTGCAACAAGCCCTCCCTAGTCTCTCAATGGGAGACCATCCTCGTCAAGGCTCTAAATCAACTCCTGTCCATTAGGTTGTGCCAAGGCCATCTTAGGGGCACACTAGATCCAGTGGTGTCATCATGAAGAATCCTTTATGTTAGGTCAAAGTAGACCAACGTCCTGGATGCTAAGGGTGATCTGGGACATGCAACATTTGTTCAAGCAATTAGGAGGCCCAACTTCCTCAACGTTGCATCTGTTAAACCATCTATCTCTCTGAAAAGGCCTAGGTACCTATGGAATGAGTGCCCTCAAGGCTTGGATTGTTGTGGACCACCTAATAAATACAACATGAACTCAAGTGAAAGAAACCATCCATCAAAGACCAAGATCATATATGCATTTAAGTAGACCAAACTTGAATGTTAGGGGCATATTAATAATTCAAACAAGGATCACCTTCTGATATCTAACTAGACCAAGTCCCATAAAGGTGTTGCCTACCTTGATAGAGGTGGCTAATGGTCAACCCTATTAGGTGTTTCCAACCCTCAAGGGGACATGATGATTCTAAGATCAACCCCTCAATCAATAAGTGTTAGTGTAAATATGTGTCTACAAAAGTGAAAGGTTTCATGGCCAAGTGCCATGGTCAAAGGGAACAGTTGATGGGGTGTCCACATCCCGAGTGTATGAATGTTAAGGAGGGAGCAATGATGGAGACATGAGTTACCCTGCTCAACTTGATTTTTCCACCCCTCATGTGCACCTTTTACTTCTTCTTGATAATGTTTTGTATTACTAAATATCAGTGAAGATAATATCGCCGATATTTAGGCGATATCGGCAAATATCGCGCGATTTTCAGCTGGCCGATATATCGGCTGTAAAATATCGCGATATTTTGTTGTTTTAAATATTGCGCGCGAAAACCGAAAAATTGGCAAGAAATATGAAAATATCGCGATTTTCGGGAAAATATCGCCGGGTTTTTTTTATAAATACGAGGTCGTTTTAAAATTGTGGTTTTTCTGTTTCATTGACCGACTCCCGACTGCTGCCGGCTCCCGAGGGTTTCATTCCGCTCCCGACTGCTGCCGACGCCACGACTCTCCAGCCCACGCCACGCTCTCCGGTGCCCACGCCACTCTATCTGCAGGTGGATTCGATCATTCGACTGTCATAACTTATAAGTTTTGCTTGATTTTTAATTTTTTAGTATTTAGTTTTACTTCCGAATGATCCAAAAATGGTATTGTATGATTTGGAGAGGTAATCGAACCAACCTGCCCTTTGCTGCAAATAAAATAACTATGACTAAAAAAGTGGAACGATCTCCAAAATTTACCCTCTCCAACTGAGTCGCATACCCATGACACTGTGACAGCTTGCAAATCAAGCTAATTGCTATAAGTTCAAAGCAAACGGACACCAAGATAATAGTTGTCTCAGGCTATAAAAGTCGAATGTAATAATCGTATGCCATCAAAATCGTATGAGCAGTCGGTGTCTGTGAACTGAAAGCTAGCGGGAGAGTCAAAATCTACCAACGTCACTCACTATGTTTTCTGATATAATAGTTTTTCAAAATATTACTCAAATTTGCAACTTGATAATACTCAAGGCAAGTGCTTAAAAATATTTCATTTGAAACACTGACGTGCCAGCAGCCAAACTATATTGAGATTTTCTTAACAAAACCATGCATCAAGTTATTCTTAAAATCCAAGGTTTTAAGCAATTATCTCACAAGACCAGATTTAATTAAACAAACAAAAAATGCCAAAAGATGTAGAAATAGAAACCCTTGATTTTCATTTTTCTGCAGAGCCAATGCTGCCAACCCTAAGCTGAAGAGATCAACGCTGAGATGGATTCATAGTATGGTACTCATGGACCTAAGCAATGGATTTCATTGTTTCTTTAAAGTTTAAACGGATTTCATTGTTTCCTCAAGCTTATACTGAGGAATCTTTATAAATGATATTCACTGTTCAGGCTCATTGAATGTAACTCTGTCATGAGCAGCATGATTCCCAAAACCGAGCTGCTGAAAACACCATCATGCTACCTGATGGTGTGATGGCACACGCCTATGCCAGCTATTACATCCCACTATTTACCCATGTCTGGGCCTAGAAATTCCTCATTAGAAGTGTTGTATTTTGTGGACATATATATCTCCAACATCAAGCAAATTGTTGGACTCACACCATTCTTTGTTATTAACTTATTTGAATTTTGTAATTTAGTATTACAGTTAATTATTATTTATTAAGTTACTAATTCCAATTTTTTTTTGGTGCTATAGGTTTCCTTTTGAGTTAGCCCACTGCAATTACAAATATGCCGAAAGCCTTGGACCCATTTTGGGAGTATGGGACCCCTGATGGTGTGAGTCGGGCAAATCTATCATGCAAATTGTGTGGGGCTACGATGACAGGCGGGGTTACGCGATTGAAATACCATCTCGCTAAACTGCCTGGACATGATGTTGGGCTTTGTACAGTTTCTAGTCCGGAGCTTGTACGAAAAGCTCTTGAGGCAATTGAAGAAAAGGACAGAAAGAAGGAAGAGGCGGAAAGAAACAAAGCTGAACGTGGAGGTAGATCTTTCGGGATACCTTCTCCTGATTTTGGTGTTGAGGATACTGGATTTGGGCCTAGTGGGAGGGGCTCCGGATTTGGGCTTAGTGGGAGGGGCTCCACAACTGGCACACCATCACATGGTACTGCTAGTGTAAGTGCAAGGTCATCTTTTTTTGTTCCACGAACAGGTTCTGGAGCACAACCTGGCATAAAATCGCTTTATAAAAAGGAGAAGCAAGAAGCAGATAGACTCATGGGGAGGGTTATTTTTTGGAGCGACTTACCTCTCACCATCACAAAAACCAATCCATATTGGCAGCCAATGTGTGATGCTATTGCTGTTGTGGGCCCAGGGTACAAAAGTGCCACATATGAGGAGTTGCGGGGGCCAATTCTTCAAGCAGAAAAACAGGACATCAACTCTAGATTGGCGGAGTTGAAAAAGACATGGGAAGCCACTGGATGCACAGTGATGTCTGATGGTTGGACAGATAGGAAGGGTAGGACCCTTCTAAATTTCTTGGTACATTGTCCCAAAGGTACCATGTTTATTAAATCGTTGGATGCATAAGAACATATCAAAGATGCAGCAACGATATGTGAGTTGTTAGATGGGTTCATTCGGGAGATTGGTGTGCAGAATGTGGTGCAAGTCATAACAGACAATGCAGCTAGTTATGTGTCTGCCGGCAGAATGCTTATGGAGAGGCATCCCACATTGTTCTGGACTCCATGTGCAGCGCATTGTCTCGATTTATTGCTTGAGGATATGGTGAAACTCTCCTTCATCAAGGAGGCAGTTGATATGGCTAGGAGCATCCCCAAGTTTATTTATAACCATGCTTTTGTTCTTAGCCTTATGAGGAGGTACACTAAAAACAAGGAGTTGCGACGTCCTGCCATCACACGTTTTGCCACAACCTTTATTACTCTTCAGTCTTTGCTTCGATGTCAGTTCGAGTTGAAGCAAATGTTTGTGTCTGATGATTGGCGTAATTCTAGATACAGCAGGAAACCTGAAGGGAAAGCCATTGAAAAAATGGTGTACTCTGAGACATTTTGGCATGGACTAGAAGAAGCATGTGCAGTTAGCGAACCTATAGTAAAGGTTCTTAGATTGGTGGATGGAGAGAAGCCTGCAATGGCTTATTTGTATGAGGGAATGGATAGGGCCAAGGAGGCCATTCGTTCCTATTATGCAGACAAGGGTTCTGCTGGCCTTGATAGGCAGATGGTGTTATGGGATGTGATCGATAGTCGGTGGACAGGGATGCTTCATCGACCCATTCATGCAGCAGCACTCTTCTTCAACCCCGCATTTGCATACAAATGCAACTTTGATTTTGATGGTGAGGTGATGGAAGGGCTCCATACATGTATTCAGAGGATGGTACCTGATCCTGAGCTTCGTAGCATGATCAATTGCGAGATACAGTCTTATCGGGTTATTGGTTGGCCTATTTGGCTTTGATGATTTGCTTATTAGGGAAAGGACCTCTTCCATGCCACGTAAGTGACAAGTCATCCACTCATTAGAAATTAGAAATTTGAATTTAAATATGTTTTAAGTTTTAACTTTTATGTTTTTGATTTTTTTATTTCATTATTTTGTTGTAGATATTTGGTGGCGAAGCTATGGTGCAAGGTCACCAAATTTGCAAAAATTGGCTATACGAATCTTGAGTCAAACATGTAGCTCTTTAGGGTGTGAGCGCAATTGGAGTGTGTTTGAGAAAATACACGCCAAAAAAGCGCAACAGGTATAACTTTGAACTCAAGCCTTCAGTTGAGCAATTACACTTATTGTAATTTTTAATTTTTAATTTATGACCTTCAAGTGTCAAGAGTCAAGAGTCAAGACTCATTACTTTTTTTGACACTCTTACAGGTTGGAGTTCGCACGCCTCAACGATTTGGTGTATGTGCATTACAACATCCGACTTCGAGTGAGGCAAATAGAATCACCAATTGATCCATATGCCATTTCCTTGGACAATATTGATGTATTGTCTCCGTGGAGGGTGGAGTCTGAGGAGCCCATATTGGAGGAGTCACCTTCATGGTTAGAGCTAGTGGCAGATGATCCATTAGAGCA
Source organism: Pinus taeda (assembly GCA_000404065.3). Lineage (NCBI taxonomy): Eukaryota > Viridiplantae > Streptophyta > Pinopsida > Pinales > Pinaceae > Pinus > Pinus taeda. The sequence continues at coordinate 89,869 of APFE030793689.1, forward strand.
GGGGCAGCAAGAGGAGGACTCGGAGTCAGAGGAGCAGCAACACTTAGAGGAGGAGCAGGAGGAGCAGGAGGAGGAGGACACTGTGGGAGCATCAGCATCAACATCGTCTGCTATAGATATAGGAGAGCATAGCTCCATGCCTACCACTCATTATTTGACATTAGGTGCAGATGCAGAGTCAGGGCCTTCTACTCCTAGGGGCAGGCCTGGCAAACAGCCCCTGATGTTTTCCCGTAAAAGGGGGAGAGGGCAGTAGATAGATAGCTGCTACTAGCTAGTTTTTTTTGTTATGCTACATGTAACTCATGATGATGAGATACTTTTATATCACATTTGAGTCCTTGAATGGACAATTATCAGGGATTAGCAGGATTTGGTATCGCCTTTGATATATCATTTCTATTTGACATCATATATATCATATTCACTGTTTTCTTCATATTTATGTGCCAATGTTTTTATTTCATGTTGTTATTGCTTTATATGTTTAAAAATATGAAAAAAATGAATATATTATGCATTTTTTATGCTTGCCGATATTTGCCGATATTTTGCCGATATTTTCGCCGATATTGCCGATAAGATATTTTCTGGACCCTCGCCGATATTTTCCCGATAACGATATTATCAACACTGCTAAATATAACTCAAGGGTTAGAGCTTGCTCTTTATGATGTAGCACTCTTATTACCCCTTAAGATGATTTAGCTCATCACTCATCAATGTTGGGGCATGCAAGGGTTCCTTTCAATGTAAAGGAGAATCATGTGCTTGGGAACTGGGTGATGGCCAAATGAGGAGGGTAGAGCTCATGTTAGGTTGTTCCCAAGCACTAACTTATGTCCTACCCATCTTTTCTATGTTGATTTTCTTCTTTTTGTTTTCTAGTGGCCATGTTATGCTTTTCCATTCTTTTAGTTGCAACAACCTCCATGGCAATAATTTTCCAGCCCCACTCACGAAGTGTGGACATATGGGTTTCAAATCCCAAAAAACCAATGACAAGTTACACCCGAAGAACGGATGTGGTATATGGGGCTTGTAATTATGATCGAAAGTGTTAAGTATGGTATAGGGGATAATGAAAATGCTATCTCAATCATGACTTTCCAAGTAGTGTCTCTCCTATAACCCTAAGGCCTCAAGGGAGGTCCACTATGCTGAATAATCTAAGGCAATTAGGTGTAGTGTGATTCTTCTTGACTTGATAACAATTTTTGAAGTACTTGTACAATTATCTTAACTTGATCTTCTTCTTATTATTAGTGTGTGTTTCATCAAACTGCTACCAAAAACATAAAGGCAAGAAAACAGCTGTTGGCTCTCTATCAGGGCCAAAACCTCTCTCTCTTAGAGAGGAAAACCCTTAGGTAAGTTTCTCTTATTGAAGCTTCTTATTGATCACTACCAAACCCTAGACCCTTGACTAGGATGTCCTCCAAGCACAAGACAAGTCCTTCCTCTTTTCTGCACTTGGTTCCCCGGCACATAGACTTCCTCCTTCCAGCACTTTTGCTCCCCAACACTTCGTCCTCCTTCTTAGTTTCTTGTCTAGAGATAGACCTTCCTTGAGTGAGCCTTCTAGATGAGATGTTTCCTCTTTCTATCCTTTGCTCAAGTAGACTTCTTCTTTTGTTGACCAAATGAGATCCTTCTTGCAGTATGGGTGTATGACTGTAATGTTGTTCTGCTGCCCTAGTTTTCCCACATGTGGAGGGTACCCTTAGTGAATTAGGGTCCTTTCACCTTCGCTAGAGAGAGAGACTTCTTCGCTTGACTTGGGAGGCCTTGTAGGCCTAATACCTAGCACAAACACTAACGAATCTTGCATTGAAATGTTATTGCTGTTATATCCGCAATCTGTCCTCCTTCTCTTCGCACGTGTGATTGTTTCTAGCCCTCAAAACAGTCCTCTACCTTCGCTGAGCTTCCTCCTTCCTTCACAGCACTTTTGGGGACCCTTTAGACTTGCTTCTCCTTCCTTTTCTCGGCTTATCTCTTCGCTGATTTCAGACCCTGCGTTGTTGACTTTATGAGGGAGTGGACAGCCTCTATATATAGAGGACTGTCCCTCCTCTAGGCCGACATTAGGCCGACATTCTGTCTTTAGGCCAACTTGACCATATCTTCATTATTTTCATCATTTTGCTTCTTTTGGAGAATGTTGTTGCATGGAGAGGACTTGCACTTGTCTTGGAGGTGTTGTCGCGCAGATTGACACGACAACGCTCAGACCGGGGGCTGTCACTTTGATCCCTGATCCCTCCGTTTAAGCCTGTCTCCCGCGGCTAAGGGGGGTAGACCCTGCGAGATGATGAAGACCAACTGTCGACTAGTTGGTTGGGAGACACGAGACACGATACGATAAGCACTAGATGAATTTGATTTTAGCAGACCAGTGCCTAGAGATATTGCAATTAAATTGATTACTTGTTAAATGATATAGAAAAGTAAATCGTGACCAGCGATCATCTGTCATCAGCTAAATCACATGACCCAAAACGATATCCAGCGACTAAAAGACATCGAAAAAGATAAATGCTTGAAACCACCACGAGAAATCGTAAATTATTAACCAGATATCAATATTCGTATCTCGACTTGAAAAATCGAATCTCAGCGTGAAAGATACAACATGAGAACAACTGAATCCGGCAAAAATAATCTTCCACAATGAATTTATGGCCTTTTCAGACAAAATCTTTAAACTTGAAACAAAATCTTTAAACTTAAAAGGAAATTTTTATTGATTTTTTCATTTTATATTTTTTATGATTTTTTAATTATTTTAAAACAAAAAACAAAATAATAAAAAAATAAAAAAAAATAAAATAAAATAAAATAAAATAAATAAAAAAATAAAAAAAAATAATAAATAAATAAATAAATAAATAAAATAAAAAAATTTAATAAAATCTCAAACCTAACTTTAAAATTTTTTATTTTTTACTTTTTGTTTATTTATTTTTTATTTAAATAAAAATTTAAAAAAAATAGAAAAAAACTAATCTAGCTTAAAACAAACTAAAAAAAATAAAATAAAATCAAACTAAAAATCTAATTAAAAAAAAAAAAAAAAAAAAAAAAAAAAAAAAAAAAAAAAAAAAAAAAAAAAAAAAAAAAAAATTTGTAATTTTTTTTTATATTTTTCAGCTCTTTATTTTTTAAATATTTAAATAAATCAAAACCCTAAAAATTTAAATCTAAATTAAACCTACATTAAAAACTAAAAAAAAAAAAAAAAATGTGAAATACGCTGATCCTAAGAATGGAAACGATTTTAACAAAAATTCAAATCAACTTACGCTACCCTAACTATAACTAAACCCTAACACCTACGCTAAACCAAATTAAAACGAACGCGTGGATCAAAAGACTTAACCTACGATGGTCATTTCCAATGTTTCAAACAGAAATCGATTTTCTTTTTTATGTGCAGGCTCACTTTCATTAGTTTTGTTTTGCAGGTTAACGCTCCTGAACAGATATGACGCTAGCAGGCAGAGAAGTCTAAATGCGTACCTGTGACAGACAGTTTGCCTGAGCGTAAAATTTTCCCCGGCTCGTATAGATCATGATCACGATTTTACTGTGCGATGGTAGGGGTTCTTCGACGGCGGGCTGACGGACGTGGGAAAGAGCCACGCTTGAAAGGGAGACGATTTGGGGTTGATGCCCGCCTGGCTCATTACACTGCGATTTTATTTTTATTTTTTTTTTGTTTGAACTGAAGCATACAGTGCAGGTGGAGGTCGATTGATTGCAGATTGATAGCGGCTTTCCTTTGACTACTGCTCATATGGGTTCTGTTCAACTCAGGCATTAATGGCCCATTGTAATGTTCCATTCAAACATTAATGGCCCATTCAACATTGTGCTGTCTCGAACTTTGGTTGTCTAAACTTCCTTAAAAATATAGATTTGAGTTGAGTAGCAGTGCTGCTGTCTGATCCGTTCTAGTAATAATAATATCACCAGCAGAAAATCCGGCTTGTGTTCCCCAACGTGCTGGTCTCATGTTCAACCCTCTTATGTTTTGTGATGAAAGTTACTGCAGCTGTTTTACATCCATGCAATCTTTTCTGTTGCATTGCAGTTCTTGGTGGTTCAAGCCTCGCCTCATTCATCAATTTTTGGTCTCGAAGGTAATTTTGTAGAACCACAATAATCTTCTCCAGATCTGAGAGAAACACTTCTGCAAAAGTTATTTTCTGATGGCCAGATCTGGCTTCATACACAGTAAATTAATTTCTTCTCAACCTTGCAACCTAAAATGAAACATGCAACCAGAAAGATATCTGCATAAAACAAAATTTAAAACCCCAGAACAGCAAAAAAAAAAATTACAGATGTGGCCCCTTAACAGCCAGATTCAACAATAAGCTCAGAAAAATATTCAAAGAAATATCGATTTTCAGATTTTCACTGTGAAGAACTTCAGAAAAATCTCTCATGCAAATTAAAAATAAACCGAATGATAGACCCAGGATCAAATCCAGCTGGGCTCAGCAAAAATGCTTGTGGGAGTTGGCTGGTTCAGCCAAGAACTTCCCCGAACGCCCACGAAATCCCTTCAGAAAATATTTTCTGCACAGCTCAAAACAACCATCAGTAAAGAGGGCAAAATGCTGCTAGATCCCAGGAAAGTAATGGAGATACCTGCCATTACTTCAGAAACCCTAACAGCACCTAAACCCTAGCAAGTGAGCAAGATACCTGTGCTCACAATACTCTACAAAAAAGCTATTATTAACGGCTGAAAATAACATATGCAGAACATTAAACAATCTCACAGCATTCAAGAGAGTAACACCAGCAAGATATGGACCCCAAAGTCTTCTTTATTAATCAGAAACAGATTTACAAGAGAGCTTCTTCAGTTCTAGACTCACAGATCCGATGATCTGAAATGACCCCCTAAAACCCTATATAAAGGAAATGGTCCAAACGGCTAGTTCGAGTGATCCATGTTGAAGAGATCTCGACCGTCGATGAGGATCAAGACAGCTCTTAATCTCATCCGTCGAATTAAAATATTATT
>APFE030793692.1:5356-74895 GCA_000404065.3 Pinus taeda
CTTTCTTGCATGTTCAATCATTCTCTCCCCTCCACTCCCCCACTCTACCCCTCTCACTCTCCCTCTCTTTACATTCTCTACTATTCCCCTTCTTTCTCTCTTGACCTCTCTCTCAACCTCTCTCTTTCTCTATATCCTCTCACTCTCTACCTATCACTCTTTCACTCTTTCTATGTGTCCATCTACCTGTCTCTCATTCTCTCTTTCTCCCTCTCCCCACCTCTCTCTCTCTCTCTACATCCCTTCCTCCCTCTAAAAAATTATAGGCATAAGAGCATGCATGTGATCGTGCAAACTCACATGTACTTTTGATAACATGCATCCATCCCTAAACATGCATGTATGTCCTTTTGAAAACACACCCATGTTATTGAAACTGCATACACAATTTTGAGAATGTGCCCATAATCTTGAAAGCACACATACTTTTTTTTTCAAAGCACACACACACACATTTTTTTGGAAACATTCCCACGATCTTCAAAGTGTGGATACTCTTTTGAAAATGCACACACTTTTGAAAACATGCATTCATTCTTGAAAGGGCATGCACAATTTCAAAAGTGAAACCACACTTTTAAGATTATGTGTGCATTCCTAAGAACTGTAAATTGGAAAACATAAATGGCGATTTAGGAGCACTGATAATATAGGATTAGGAACACATGCATGCTGTGAAGAATGTGCATGCATTCTTGTGTGAGTTCATTGTTATGTAAGCATGTTTAGGGCTACACACCCCATTTCCACTTTTGAGGGCATCATTTTCTTGTGAGCACCCATATAGATAATATAGGTAAGTTACACAATAAAGACTTAATGATTAGGAGAATCTCCTCCAAATGCCTAAATCTATTCATACATCCAAATTATGTCCTCAATAATGACTACATGACCTCCATATATACCTATTTGTGCCTTGTACATCTAGACGCTTCATCGCTAGGAAAACCATATTACATATATATTTACACATTACATGTGCATTTAACTCCTTATATGCCCCTCCTTGGGGTCATATCATATACATTTAACATCATATATTCCCCCCTTGGGGTAATAATGTAGTACCTTCCTTCAAAAACCTTTAACCCTAAAGATTTGTAGTAAAGGGTGTTACTGTGATGAATCTAAATAATAGGATATCCTTATATTCCGACATTTATATTTTCATTGATTATGATCCATCCATACAATCTCAATTATTTTTCATTATTAATCATTGACGACTAGTTGTTACATAATTTTCTTTCCTTTGATTCCATGTAATGTTGGTTGTGGCTTCTCCAATTTGTAGTACTTGTTGGTCTTTGATAATATTCTATTTGAATAACAATTTAATGATGCCTTGGCTCCATGAATATTAATGAGTATTTCAACTTTTTTCTCAATAATGTTGATATTGATCTTCTTATCTTCTATGAAGTCTTTCTTGGTAATGAGGATGCTAATACGGTTTCACATTTGATAGTTTTGTTCACTCTTCTTACCCATTTCATTTGACATATTTTCATAGGCAATGGCATCCATAATCCTCTTTGATTGGTCTTTTATTACATTATCCTTAGAGATAATACCATCATATTTGACATGCATATCCTTCAAATGGAGTTCAACTTCTTCAAATATCTTCAAATAACATGATATGGATCAATCTGCAAACCAAGTTTCCAAACATTCCATTACTAAAAGATTATCCCACTTGAGCTATTGGTTAAATATGTTTAATAGCTCTCTCCATATAACCTTTCATGAAAGGATAGTGAACAAAATGATGATCTCTAATTTGACAATAATTTTTACACAAACAACATAACCAATTTCTTTTTTCCCTAGTGCCCCATATTCAACCAATTTCTTTTTTTTCTTAGTGCCCCATATTCACTCATTTTCCAACATAAACCAAATGAAAATTCAGATTTTAGGAGGACAACTCAACTTCTAAATTACTTTCAACTACCACTTCGTTTCTTCTTCCCTATCTTCAATGATTATAGTAAGATAACTAAGCTTGTCACTGACCACTCGAATAACAATAATCCTTTCAATAAAATAATTCATTATCATGATCTTTTATACATATGACACTATATTATAATAAATTTGCATGATCAAAAAATTCGATAATAAATTCATCCTATAATTACAATAAAAATGTACTCTATATTCAGATTTAAATATTAAAATAACTTTAAATTTAAATTAAAAATAGAAAATCATTCAAAATTTTATTATTATTGATGAACTTAATGATAAAGGATTTCATCCAGCGTAATCAATTACTTTAATTGTCAACCAATCTCAAACGGGACCTTATATTTGCCAAGCTTCTATTCGAAAGGTTTCATTCTCGTTAGTAAATCTTTGACCCCATATGTTTCGAAAGCGTTCATTCTCATTAAAATAATATACAAACTTGGTGGCCGTTACATCACATGGCCCTCCTTGGGGTAGTTGACACACTGTTAGCAATGCTATTACTCTCGATTCCCAAAACATGTTTTTCCTTCGATTTTTTATGATGTCGTTATCAATTAATTGAAAAATAAACATAAATAAATAACTGGTATTTTCCCATGCAAATTTAAAAAGTAGAATTCAACCACCCAAGCTCCAGTTATTTTTTTGAAAGATCAGATATTGGATTCTCATTATTTTATTTTATTTGTAACATATTGCATGGTACTAAGTAAAGCTGGAAATGTATAAAGATGGATTCCAACTAATACAATTAGATGGTATTAATGGACCGTGTGGAGATTATGTATGCATATGGTGGTTCGCTTCTCGCTTCTCTGAATTATTTCCATGTATGGTTTTATTTGATGTAGCTTCTCATCATCAATGGACAACTTATTACGTATTTACTTGAAGTATAAAAAATTATCTTTTCGAGTGAGTTGTTCACAGGCGTAGAATCGAAACAAGCTGTGAGAAAATGTCTTGGGCGAGAATATTGTAAGCTTTCTCTGTTGGATGGAAAGAATCCCAGAACACGTATGTCGATGGATCGGAGCAGAGTGGGCTGATGGGGTTGCACAGTATAGATGTCTCGAGCAAACCCGTTCCGCAGCAACCTCTCCTTACTTCTTCAAATCCTTCCACATAATTTATAAACTGTTAGCAAGCTCTGCACATAAACGCCCCCAAATTTATTCAAGCATGAAGGGATCAGAAAGAGCCAGAATATTACCATATCTACTGGGATTGGTTATGATGTCAAGCAGCTTGTCATATAGGTTTATATAAACCATTTTAAGACCAGGAAGTGTGGGTTTCAAAGTCTCTAGTAAGGATGCAGCTTTTTTATTAAATGACATCGCAACATCATTAAACTCATCTACGCACGCGTTACCGATCAGGTTGTGGAGAGTAATTTGCGAAGGCAAACATCCAAAAGGAGGAAGACTGGTGAGCCCAAATAGGGTGGCACCTTCCCTGTAAATATTCTGTCACAAAGTCATTTCGTATCACAACTTTATCAGTGCAAAATTCCAATTGGTAATTATGCATTCATGATTATAAGAATAATAACATTGAAAGAGTAATATTAAAAGCTCAAGGATATATATATATATATATATAAAAGAACTAGGTGTAAATCTATAAAATTTCTTTATTATTTCGTCATCAATTTATTAAGTAACACAACAATTTAAGGCATCCTGATCAATTTTATTAATAAATTCAGTCAAGTCATTGTTTACCGATTTTCGCAAAGTCTAAATGTTCATATATGAAACATCATGGTTAATGGTAATGTAAAGACGATGTGATCACCTGTATAAATTCTGAGAGGGAGTCGAGAAGGTGATCCCGGTACTCTGTAACAGTATACTGTGCTCTAGTAATGGGATTGAAATAATAATTATTGGCAAAGTCATCAGTTCCCGTACTTATCGCAAACAAGGCTCCCGATATTATCTTGCTGGCATTCTCCCCGCCTACCATATTTACAAGCTGCTTTCGATAAAGCTTGAAATTCTGCAGCTGCTGCCCCAGAGTCAGAACATTCTGCATTAATTCAACATTATATTTCAGCTATGACATGTCTTTCTATGTGTCTAAATCCGTATATATCGCTATAGCATCACATATAAAGCATGTACTAACATCAGTGAGTGAGGTAGTATCATCGTATCCAGAAGCAGAAGAAGCAAAGCTGGCGCCTGTCAGAATTCGAGGTCCTTGGAATTCAGGATCCAAATATGCACGCACTATATCTGGAAGGCCTGCTAATCCGGCTGTATACAGTAAGGAAAAATTAAACATAAACATTATTACCAAAGGATAATAAGAGTACTAAAATTGGAAAAATTAAACTTAAAACATTTTTCCAAAGGATGATAACGGTCTTAGAATTGTGTTCATTATACAGAAAACTCTACTGGATTAATTAGAATCACTTATAAAAAAAGCCTAGTTTCTATGTCGTGCCATGCAAACAAAGCCATGATATATTTTCTTTGTACATCAAAAATGAAAAAAGCGGGGCAGTGGTAAGTACAGAGCATATCAGTTACTAATTTTCCATTGGTAAATCGACCAGTGGGTTTATGACCCACGAAATCTCTCCCATATGGAGGAAAGTTGGCCTTCGCAATCGTTGCGAGTCCATTGTTATTACCAGGGTCTACAGAGGAATCTCCAAATATATATATGGCTGACACCAAAGGCTTCGCTGCCTTTCTTTTTGCGTCTGTTAAATTTGATTCACTAAATGCTAGGAAAATAGTCAGACATGTGACAATACAAACATTAAGACGCCCCTCCATAGCTAAAAACTTTGTCTGAATTGCCAGAGATACCCACGTTAAATAGCAGACTGATGGGTTTAACCTTTACATCAGGCAGTTGACGATAGCGATTAGTTACTTGCCTGCGTGACTTATCACGGGATGGAATTTGACGGACCCGTGACTGGCAAATTGTCAAATACGGCTAGGAGTTTTTCTGCATCGTCCCATTTCTTCGGTTATAGTTTCTGTTTAAATTCAAAATTCCAACCCTTATCAATCGACATTGTCAACGCTGGTCCATTGAGATGATGTGAAAGGGAAGATTCTCATATTCAAATGATCTGGACGTGGTCAGGAACAATTCTATGGCCCTTTAATCTATTAAACTCCCGTACATATTGACACTGAGGTCCATTGGAACGTCCTGTTCACGCCGACTTAATGGAATACATTACGCCCACCCGCTTTTATAAACACAGAATTTGGCACCGAACACTCGTGATTTTCACAACGAACATTTTCAAATTTGACATGGGTTATGGATTTTTAAATATTCTTTTGTATTTGAATATTTGTATATCGCAATTTATTATTTTGAAAATAAAATCTATTTATTATAAAATAATCCACCCTTTCAAATTTGGAATAAAAAAAATTGTTAGTTCTTTCAGATTTGGAATGTTATTACTTCATCAATACTTTGACAAAATTTGATAATTAGATTTTGTATATTTGAAGCATGGTATTTTAATGGATTAAAAAAAAAAGTTGTGATGGAAAATCTTTTATTACATTTTCATGAAAACAAAGGTTACCTAACCTGTTTATATGGTTTTTTTTTTCTCATTTCAATTACATTGGTTGGAATTGGGTACCGGAGTATGTTTTAAAATTTGACAGATATTATGTTTGGGTGGTATAGAAGCCATATTATGTAAGGAGAAAAAAGACAAAAAACTATAAAGACCAATGACAACATATCAAGGAAAGGGATGGGGAGGGAGTATACGAGGAGTTGTAAAGTATCCAACATGGTCATGCATGTGCAAATTTATATGTTCCACTCGAGCTTCCAGACTATAGAGGTGGTCATTTGTGCGCCGGTGGCCATGATGGAGAGAATCCATCTGTTCCAATATTTCATTATGACTTTATTAGATATCATTCATATATGCAACAATTTCATTACGGTCTTCATACATGTGGTCGCAAATGATGTCAATGTTAAGATGAATGTCTTGAAGTTGCGTGGCCAAAGATTCCATTGTTGTGCAAGCCTCAATTCATCCTAGAGAGTGAGATGGAGATTGTGTGACTTCACATCCACACTCTATGCTAATTGTATTCTTGGAAGACGAACTGGAGTGCAAAACATGATGATCTGCATTGCCAAAATTACCACCCCCATGCTACGGTTGTCCTCATTGTTGAGGCATTGAACAACAGCGGGAAGATCGAACGACCAAGACTTAGAGTACTTCAAAGAATTCCTGCAATAGAGAGAGCAATGTGAACCATCCAGCAAGAGGGGCACTCGAAGAGGCTCAACAAAATCAGAGGTTCCACTAGAGACTATAAACACAACACCCCCCAATTCTACCAAGGATGACTTCGACCAATTTTCCACAAACCCACAGACACTCCCGAACACCGTCCCTGCAAACTGAACAAGGACCCTTAAGAGACCAAGAATGATACGAGAACATAACTCACAATTTGAAGCCCAAAATAAAAACAAAAACAACCCTTTAGTCCGAACAACATGAGAGGATGTACACACTGCCTCGAAAATGGGGCTCAGCCTAAGACCATACAAAGTAACCCCAAGAAGTAAGCACATATAGACTTTAACATTACAGTCAATAAAATCTAGAGAACTCACTATCCCAACATCATAGACAAACACACCCATAGACCACACAGGAATCCTAGGAGTGACCTTTGAGTAGTAAGCATGCCAATAAACACAATTCCTTTATTCAATTCCCTGAAAATGAGCTTCTTGAGCCAACTGAGCAAGAAGAGGTAACAGAGTCCGTAATTTCCACACCTGAGAGAGCTAGTGTCACGACCCTATCCTTGAGGTACTCTTCCAACCACTTATAGGTGGTGTAACACCACTATACTTTTTCTTTTCACCAATACTCCAGTATATGGACTATGCCTAAACCAACACTTAACCAATTTTATCTTTAAGTGTTATCAATGGAGTGGAAATAAACTTCTTCAATTAACCATATAATCAATCATATATATGCATAGCGGAAATCATAAACACATAAACATATGTGGGAGTGAAAACTCCCATGTAATTGAGTCTCCCCAATATCAATATATATATTTCTATAATTCAATTGCACAAAAATATTTTACAATCGTGCAGTCAACAACCACTCGACTTGCTATTAGGTCCCTATACTACTAGTGTAGACCCTTACTTTTATTAGTGCAACCCCCTTATTGTATTTTTGTACCCATGTAGTGCCCATATTGTTATTATTGTGCCCCATAGAATCCCACTATTGTTATTTTTGTGCCCTTACAATATTATTGTTATGTAGCCTCTGGTTATATTGTGACCTCTAAGACCCCTATATATAGAAAGGAGGTCTTGTCATTTGTATCATCCAAGAATTATTCATTTGTGTAATCTAAAGGAGGCTTCCCTCTCGAAGAGGCTAATTTTGAAGTCGTTGATCTATCTCTTCTTATATTTTTGTGAGCTGGTTGCATAACATTTGGTATCAGAGGCTTTGGATTCTAGGGTTTCGCTGCTTCAAACAGGTCGTCATGGAATTTTCACTATAAATGTTTTTTTAAGGAGTTTCAAAAAATAAAATTAAAACCCAGTTGAGTCGAAATATTGATAAACCTTGTCTCCAAATTTCATATCTTGTCTCTCTATGGTTTTGGATATATGGGTTGAGGAAGTTAGGGGTTTTGAAGGTTCTATAATTCCATCTCAAACATGTGACCTAGGGAAAATAGTCATAACATTATCTCTGGGCATCTGATTCAAATTTCATAAAAAGTAATAGAAAGAGAATGGACTTTAGTTTTTTGGGTATCTTTCTTAAGGCCGAAGGTCGAAACAGTGACACATGGCACTTCGTACAAGTTTTCTCTACTGAACTAGTCTATAATCAAGTCATCATGGGAGATTGGACATAATGCTTTCTTAAAGAATCCAATCACGATAAGAATTGTGAGGTTGGAAAGAGGACTCAGAGGTCTACCACAAGATAAAATTTCAGACCTTGGAAATCTAAAATTATATAGCTACAATAATTTCAATATCGATCTCCTATAAAGCAAAAAACAAAAGGTGTGTACTTTTTAAAATTTGCATTGGTTTTTTTTGAAAAAAATAGTTTGAAGTGATTCAAAGGGAATAACGGGTCCTAATTATAACTCATTGATGCCCTGGAAGCCCACAGGGCTTTGGATTGACGACGAATGGGTGTACTGTTAAGGGACTCCTTGCGATAGGTCACCGGTTCAAATCCCCCGTGGGTGCTTAGGTAGTATTATATATATATATATATAATTGATGTCTTGGAGAAAAAAATGGAAACACCTAGTAAGCAACCTGAAATATCTATTATGACACATCCAAAAGAGGAAGAAATGCAACATGATATCAATATTATGAGGCCAAGTCCAACAAATATTTCTCTCACAAAAAGTAATAGAAGCTAAGATGGAAGCTAAGATCAATGTTATAGAAGAAAAACTGAAAAGTAACATGAATGATTTGAAGAAAGGCATGGAAGGTTTGAAGGAAGGTGGTGGCCTGGGTGCAAGCGATATGGGTAAATGGCCGAAACCTGATATGATTTCTTCTAACTTGGGCTAAATTCCTCTTTCTAGTTCAACACCTGTATCAGTCATCTACTATTAGACTGACTGCTTATATATTTCCCCTTTTCTCGCTACAATCAATACTCCTTTCTCAGAAAATCACCCCCACCCTTGTTAGTGGGAACAAATCCCACAATAAAACTTCCTTTTCCTCCTTCGGACTATAATTCCATAGGAATTATAAAAATACACTATCGTTGCTTTAAAATGAGGAATTTGTGTTTTAAATGCAAAATACACAATCGACGGGCTTATGTTCCAAAGAAACGGAATAACACTATCAAAGGCTTTAAAACCACTATAGTGTTAATTCCAAAGAATTACACTATCAACGGTTTATTTCAAAGAAATGCATTATAAGCAACTTACACTATCGGTGATTTACCTATCGACCCTTCCAACACTCCTTTCCCCGATGCGATAACACGTAGTGTTATCGGAGATCACAATCGGCGACTACAATGTTCCCAATGCTAGGTTCCTCCCACTCCGATTTTGTGATGCGATCAGTTTCACGGAATTGACAGCTTATTCACCCTGATCTATAGCATTTCGGGTCCGAGCTATCATAGTTTTGACTTCGACGGTTTCAAAGGTCCTTCCCGCTCCACTTGTGGTTCTGCGATGCGATAATGGTTCGGACCCGATATGGGTATGAACCAGATTTAATAAAATATCAGGTCTAGAACTTCGTTCATCTAAGTAAATTCACGGTTTTCTTGTGTAAAACAGAGTTTTCGCTTGGAAGCTTAACAATGCTTATAATGGAAACAAGGCATGCCAATATAAGGGAAAAAAACGTTATCAAGCTTAAAGTCAATATTAATAGGAAGAACGGCTTCAAATCACCATTAACAAGGTGCAGAAGTAAAGAATCGCAACCAATTATACATACAAATTCCAGTTGACAGAGAACCATAAAATCAGATGCACAGAGAGAGTTTTTGAAGATGACAATGTCTCCAGGATCGACTAACTCAAAGAAGTATTATTATTTCCTTTTTAAAACAATAGATAAAACCCTCTCAGTCCTTATCCTTTACAAAAGCATGCCAATTACATAGAGTGATTAAAGCTATTATCCAAAAATCTTACTATAGCTTATACATAAAGCGATTATTACAACATGATCTTATTCTTAAGTTCTATCCTTATCCTAAACTAGAGAAGCATGGAAATTGTTGGCTAAAGGACCCCACTCCCTTCCCTGTAGATTTTTTTTTTTTGGATTTTTGGAATAAGTTTGAAGATTTTTCCCTCCAAGTCACATGCTCCTACATTAGACTATTTAGGAAAAAAATTCTTCATGGGCTCTTGTCCATGAGTTCATCTACCTAACTGCCCAGTTTTTGTAGGATGTCTTCTGTCACCCAAGTAGCTTCAACAGTTGGCTCATCCCTCCATTTTACCAAATATTAGAAGTACTCTCGTCCTCTTGTCTTCTTAAACACCTTCTTGTCCATAATTATTTCTGGCTGCAATTCCTTTGTTGTGGGTAACTGTTTTATCCAGTCAATCTCTTGGGTCTCTTGATCCTTTTCTGTATCATTTGCAGTTTCACCTTCATACTTGTAGGTTAGAATCATTAAAAATTGGTGATATTCCAACATCAGGGGGTAATTCAATCTCGTAGGCATTTGCAAAAAATTTCCTCAATACTCTGCACAGTCTAATTTTCTTGAACTTCAATTTGTTATACTCCCTCTTTGGAAACCTCTCCTTTCTGAGGTGTGCTAAAACCAAGTCTCCAACTTCAAAGTAAACCTCTCTTTTTCTCATGTCTACTATGGTTTTGTACTTAATGTTGCTATCCTGCAACTGTTGTTTCACTTGTTCATGTATTGTTTGCATTTTTGAAGCAAAATCTTCACCCTCTACACTTTTCATCTCTTCTTTTCCCAAGTTTCTTAACTCAGATACTCTTGGATGCATTCCATAAACAATGTGGAATGGACTTTGTCTTGTACTCCTATTAGGTGAGTCATTATATAAATATTAAACTTGTGCCAACACTTGATCCCATTGTTTTGGATGTTCTGTAGTAAGACTCCTTAAGGGATTGCCCAAACTCCTATTCACAACTTCAGTTTGTCCATTAGTTTGTGGATGATAGGAAGAACTGAAACTTAGTTTAGCTCCCAACTTCTTCAATAGTGTCCTCTAGGATTTTCCAACAAATTTGGAATCCCTGTCTGAGACAATACTCTTAGGCAACCCATGCAATCTTACAACCTCCTTATAAAATAAATTAGCAATGTGCAAAGCATCACTAGTTTTATAACATAGAATAAAGTGTGCCATTTTTTAAAATATGTCCACTACAATAAAAATTGAATCATTACGTCCTTGAGCCTTTGGTAAGACAAAAACAAAATCCATACTTACCATATCCCAAGGCCTATCTGGAATTGGAAATGCAATATAAAAACCTGTGTTTTGGCTTCTTCCCTTTGCATATTGACAGACTTTGCAAGTTCTCACATACTTCTCCACTTTAGATTTCATTTTCGGCCAGAAATATTTTTTTTTAACTCCTCATAAGTCTTCTCTACACCAAAATGTCCTACAAGTCCTCCACTATCTTTCTCTTTGATTAAGTTATCCCTCATAGAATAGTTTGGTACGCACAACTGATTTTTCTTAAACAACAGTCCATCTTGTAAGAAGTAATCCAACCATTTACTCTTATCCACCAAAATAGGAATTTTACAAGCTTCAAATGCTTCTTTCAAATCTGGATCTGTTTCATACAATTCTTTAAGAAAATCAAAACCCAACACTTGGATTTGACCCTCTTGAAATAATACATTCCTTCTATTTAAGGCATCTGCAACTTTGTTTGATTGGCCATTTATATGCTTCAAGACAAAATAGAAACCTTGAATATACTCTACCCATTCGGCATGTTTCTGGTTAAGCTTTGGCTACTAAATAATATATTGTAGTGCATGGTTATCTGAATAAAGTATGAACTCCTTTAACATTAGATAATGCCTCCATTTCTTCAATGACTGCACAATTGCATAGAAGTTCTTGTCATAAGAAGAATACTTCTTCTTTGAATCATTCAACTTTTCACTGAAATAAGCTATAGGTCTATCTTCTTGAAAAAATACACCTCCAATGGCTTCTGCGCTGGCATCACACTTCACTTGAAAAGGTTTACTAAAATAAGATAGAACGAAAATAGGATTTTCAATGATATTATTCTTCAATAGCTGGAAATTCTTTTCTGCTTCAGCAGTCCATTTTTTTATCCTTCTTTATGGTCTCAATAATAGGTGCATTTATCTTACTAAAATTCTTTATAAATTTCCTGTAAAAAAATGGCAAGACCATGAAAACTTCTTACCTCAAAAACACTTTTAGGTGAAGGCCACTCCATAATTGCCTTGATCTTCTCTAGATCCATCTTCATTCCTTTAGTAGAAATAACAAAATCCAAGTACACTAGCTCTCCTTTCATGAATGAACACTTCTTCAAATTCAGCAATAATTTCTCCTATTGTAGCCTTTGTAAGACATAATTCAGATGTGTCATGTGCTCCTCCTTAGATCTGCTATAATCTAACATATTGTCCAGATATACTATTACAAATTTACCAATGAACTCTTTAAGTACTTCATTCATGAGTCTCATAAAAATACTTGGTGCATTTGACAGCCCAAAAGGCATTACTCTCCACTCATATAGTCCCTCATTTATCTTAAAAGCGATTTTCCACGCATCCCCTTCTCTTGTCCTTATCTGACGATACCCACTTTTAAGATCTAGTTTTGAAAAATACCTTTCTCCACTCAAGAAATCCATTAAATCTTCAATTCTTGTTAAAGGAAATCGGTACCTGATTGCAATTTTATTGATGGCTCTTGAATCTGTAACATTCTCCAGCCTCCATCTTTCTTTGGACTCAACACTGTTGGTACTGCACAAGGACTCAAGCTTTCTCTGATCAACCCTTTATCAAGCAATTCTTGCACATGCTTTCTAAACTCTTCATTTTCTATAGGATTAATTTTGTAAGCTATTTTGTTAGGTAGACTTGCTCTAGGAATCATATATATATGATGACTAATTCTTCTAATGGGTGGAAACTCATTAGGTAAATCATCAACATAATATCACAATATTTCTCCAACATTTCTTGAATTTCAATGGGTAAATTAGAAACTTTAGTAGAAGCCATTATTACCTTGGAATTGCAAATCACAGCAAAATTTACCTCTTTCTCTTCAATCTAGTTCAAGTATTCCTTTCCTCCTAGTAACAGGGTTTTTGGATCAGTCTTCTTTCCTGATGCATCTTCTTCTTGTAGAGGCAACAATGTATGATTGACACCATCCTTTCCAAACTTGTAGGTGTTTCTTTTCCCATCATGCATGGCTCCTCTATCATATTGCCAAGGTCTTCCAAGAAATATGTGACACACATCCATTGACATCACATCACATACAATTTTATCTTTATACTTGCCCAACTGAAACTCCACTTCACACTATTCATTCACTAACAGTTGATGTCCCTTTTGTAACCATGACACCTTGTAAGGTATTGGAACTTTCATTATCTTCAGCGTCAATTTCTCCACTACTTCTATAGAGACCAAATTATCAGTGTTTCCACTATCAACGATCACCTGACAACATTTCCCTTGAACCTTACACACTGTTCTGAACAAAGTCTTTCTTTGTGATGGTTCAACTATATTCTTTGTTGGCTTGAGCAAAAATTTATTAAATACCAAAGATTCTCCTCTCTCTGGTATATTTTCTTCTCCTGTCACTGCTATTGTTGTTGCTTCTGCGTCAGCTTGAGCAACAATGACATTCCTCTGAATTGTGTCTGCTTTCTCTGGGCACTCAAAAACTTTGTATCCTAGTTTGTTACATCTATAACATCTTACTTCTCTACCTCTTCCTCTTGCATCACCTCCTGTGGGTGCATGCTAGTTTGAGTTGCTGTTAGCTCCATATTTAGGTGTTGTAGAGCTTCCTCTAACACCTTGACTTCTCCTTCCTTGGAAAGTACCTCTCCCTCTGGCAGACTGCTTCCTCATGAGTTTTTCTTCAGCTCTCAGTGCCATCTGATAAGCTTCTTCTATTGTTTTAGGAAACAATATACTTATCTCATATTGAATGTCCATCCTAAGACCATTACATATCTAGCCACCTTATCATTTGTATCCTGAGCTTCTCCAGATCTTATGCTTACCTTGTAGAATTCTTCTGTGTATTCTTTCATTGTCAAAGACCTCTGTCTAAGATTTTGCATCTGTCTAAACAAAGTTTGCTGATAATTACTTGGTAGAAACTTACCTCTTAGCTTTGCTACCATGTTGCTCCAATTTTTGATTGGTTTCTTGCCAAGTCTCTTCCTTTCTGCCTGCACACCATCCCACCAAAGCGCTACATGGCCTTTTAGCTTAGTGACAACAAACTTTACTTTCTTCTCATCTTTTGTTTCTTCATAGTCAAACAATTTCTCCATGGCATTAATCCAGTCTATCAATTCTTCTAGGTTTAGTCCTCCTTCCTATATTGAGACCTCAGTCTTTGGCCTAGCTGTGGATCTCAACACTGACTGGAAGAACCTCATCTCAGGAGTAACTGCTATAGCTTCCTCCTCTACAACTCAACCTCAATCTCACTAACATCTCCATCATCTATATTTCATCCATATTTCTTCTTATGGTTAATGCATCCAATCTAGCTTGCATCTGTTACATAGCTTCCATCACTTCATCATTTTCAATTGTCCATCCTCTTCCACCACGACCACATCTTCTTCCAACTCTAAAAGCCATATTAACTTTCCTTCTCCTGCTTCTAGGATTCAATTCAGTGTCAATAGGTTGCTCTGATACCACTAATGGTGCCCTGGGTGCAGGCGAAATGGACAAGCGACTGAAACCTGATATGATTTCTTCTAACTTAGGTTGAATTCCTCTTTCTGGTTCAACAGGTGTATCAGTCATCTACTGTTATACTGACTGCTTATGAATTTCCCCTCTTCTAGCTGCAATCACCACTCCTTTCTCAGAAAATCACCCCCACCCTTGTTAGTGGGAACAAATCCCACAATAAAGCTTCATTTTCCTCCTTCGGACTATAATTCCATAGGAATTATAAAAATACACTATCGTTTCTTTAAAATGAGGAATCTGCATTTTAAACGCAAAATACATAGTTGGTGGACTCTTGTTCCAAAGGAACGGAATAACACTATTGGCACCTTTAAAACCACTATAGTGTTAATTCCAAAGAATTACACTATTAGTGATTGATTTCAAAGAAATGCATTATAAGCAACTTACACTATCGGTGATTTACCTATCGGCCCTTCGAACGCTCCTTTCACTGATGTGATAACACGTAGTGTTATCAGAGATATAAATAAGTGACTCAAATGTTCCCAATGCTAGGCTCCTCCTACTCCGATCTTGCGATGCGATCAGTTTTGTGGAATCGACAACTTATTCACCCTGCTCTATAGCATTTTAGGTCCGAGCTATCGGAGTTCGGACTTTGGCGGTTTCAAAGGTCCTGCCCGATCCACTTGTGATTCTACGATGTGATAATGGTTCAGAACCAATATGGATATGAACCAGATTTAATAAAATATCAGGTCCAGAACTTCATTCAGCTAAGTAAATTCACAATTTTCCTATGTAAAACAGAGCTTCCGCTTGGAATCTCAACAATTCTTATAATGGAAATGAGGTGTTAACAACTTAAATTCAATATTAATAGGAAGAACTGCTTCAAATAACCATTAACAAGGTGCAGAAGTAAAGAACCGAAACCAATTATACATAAAAACTTCCAGTTGACAAAGAACCATAAAATCAAATGCACGGAGAGATTTTTTAAAGATGACAATGTCTCTGGGATCGACTAACTCAAAGAAGTCTCATTATTTCCTTTTAAAAAAAATAGATAAATCCCTCTCGGTCCTTATCCTTTACAAAAGCATGCCAATTGCATAGAGCGATTAAAGCAATTATCCATAAAGCTTACTACAACTTATCCATAAAGCGATTATTACAACATGATCTTATTCTTAAGTTCTATCCTTATCCTAAACTAGAAAAACATGGAAATTGCTGGCTAAAGGACCCCACTCCCTTGCTTGTAGATTTTTTTTGGATTTTTGGAATAATTTTGAATATTTTTCCCTCCAAGTCACATGCTCCTGCATCAGAATGTTTCACAAAGTTGCTACAAGAAATGCTTCCTAATGGTCAAAAGGTAGTAGAAACTCATGATGAGAACAAAAGAAATTAAGGGGTTAGTTTCAAGTTAAGGTAACCCAAATTTTTGTATAATCTTGTAAATAATGTAAAGTCTCTGTGATTTGTGGATGCAGAATGCGTAGATGATTAGGACTCAAAAGGGCTCTGCCCCTTGTTTTGATAAGTTTTGAGTCAGTTTTTGAGATTCACCCATAGTCTACGGACCATGACATTGTATGAAAAAAGTCTATAAATAGTGAGTATTAACGAAAGAACTAGATAAAACTAAGGAGAACTAAGATAAGGGATTGGGTTGATTGAAGAAGCTAGGGTAGGAAGGCTTTGCTTCTTGCGCTTAGATAGAGAAAGAAAGGCTTTGCAGCTGAGTGCGTGAAGGCCTGGTAGAGTCTACAGCTGAGTGTGGGGACCCCTACAACAGTGTGCACTGGGAAGTTTGAGTCTGTAATTTGTGAATTGAGATCAATAAAGACAGGTTTCTAAAGAATCATTGAGTATTTCTCTTCATGTCTATTTATCTGATATTCCATTGTTGAATTATTTGCTTTATGAAATATTGATTGAATGCTACACAATTCTCTAGAATAAGTCTTAATAATGTACGAAATGCATGTTTAACTACGTTCATGAAGACTCTAGTGATTCCCCTTATGGTTATTAACAACTTAAGTAGATTTGTGTGAATACCAATTTAAGATTACTTTTTGATGCGTGTAAGTAGGAAAATCTACTGTTAAAGGCCTGCAAGGACTGATTATAGACCTTCACGAAGGTTTGAAGGATGTCTTAACAGAGTTGTAGTAATGTGCCCTAATAGCTTATCGACATGCACGAAGGTAGATCCAAGGTGCTAAAAGATGTCACACTAGTCTTTGGATGAAAAAACTTGTTTCTTTCATTCCCACATATTTCTTCAGATGAGATTACAGGTTGCGCTACACGAATTGTTGTCGAAAGGGCCAGTACCGTAGGGTTTTTTTTGTTGGCAGAACTAACTATGAACATGGGTTAGGACCCCTAAGCCAACAAATGGTTTCGTTGTCGGGACCGAGATCTACTTGAAAGATATGTGTGATTTCGCATCATTGGAAGCCGACTAAGAAAGAAAATGAAATGTAGTTGGATCAGAAGATTCATGAGTTCGCGGCACGAGAAAATAAGAATTCACTCCCATTAAAGGAAGCTTGATTGGATAGACATATGTATACAGAGATACACAAAATGTTATTTTGCACCTTCCCAATTGAACCATATGAGTGGTTAGCCAAGTTGATAGAAAATAAAGGAAGGTGGAAGCTCGATAGTCCTACAGTGTAGACTATAGAATTAGTATGATGACTAGAAGCCTCTGAAAACAAGATCGTGGGGGTTGTCAATCATGGGCTCGGTCGAATTCTAGGAGGATTTGTTACAGAATTTGCAGTTGATACCCGAGTCAGCTATAGTGAAGCGGAGCAAAGATTCTTCAAGGGACTATGAGGTAAGTGTTAAAGATCATTGAATAATTGGATTAAAATGTTTTTATGTGAAAAAAAGGTGATGTCATTACCTTGATGTTTGGGTCCATGCAAAGTGGAAGATTCTTCAGAAATCGCAAAGGATCAAGACCAGAGTTTATGCCCTTGATTGGACCTCCTTCAAGTGACGAAGAAGGGCTGGGGTAGACTACGCCGCAAAGTGATGTTCAGCTAATCACTTGGGGGATTCCTAGAAAAAAACCATCCATACACCCCACCTCTACCTCCACCTCCATTGCGTACACCTTCGCCCACCCATCCACCTCCACCTCCACTACATACACCTTCACCGACCCATCCACCTCCACCTCCACCATTCAATATGGCTAATGTAATGAAGATGCCAATATTCAAGGGCATAGGAGGTGAAGATCCAAATTAGTTTTGATTTGTTGTGAACATTATATGGATAACACAACATATTACTGATGACAATATAAGGAAGGCACAATTGGTTACCGCTTTGCAAGATCACGTGCTAACGTGGTACATTAAGTATTGTTCTGATAATCCTCTTGTGACACTAGCAGAGACTAAGACGACTTTCAACAAAGTTCTTAGTAAACCTAAATCTAACTCACAGTCAATAATTGGATTTAAAGAGATCATGATGAGGGTCGAAGAAATGCCTTGGGAATATGATCAGAGGTTGAAATGTCATATTATAGAGGCTAACATGTAGATCACAGATAGACAACATCGTGAATGGTTTATCGCGTCTCTTTTGCCCCATTTGAGAATTGTTCTATCACAACAGAAGATAAAAACACAAGAAAAAGCCTTTGAGATTGCGATGAGGTTGCACGCATCACCTATTCTGAATACAAGCCTGGGAGTATGCAGATCCACTCAGAGTTAGAAATCCTACACTTAGAAATACAAAGTTTGAAGAAAGACAAGGAAATTAAGCATGAGGTGCGTGCGAAAGTTTGGTGTTTGAAGTGCAAGGGCTATGGACATGATAAGGAAAATTATCCTATGTATGCGAATTATATGAAAAGAGGGGTGTTGATTCCCCTAAAGCCAGAAGCCCCAGCCGGTCCAAGCATGGTGGTTGTGCTATGGTGTGCCACTTGTCAAGTTACTAAATAACATGCAACGAATAATTTCCATTTACTTCAGAAGTTTGTTCAGACACCCCAACATTTGTTCTATAATTTCTACAAATCTATGGGCCACAATGAGCACCACTATCAGAGTTATGAGCTAACAATGGAAAGAACCCCTACGTACTGTATGCAAGTAGAAACTTGGCCTCCAGATCAAGGCATCGGAGGATCGCGTGGAGATTATTATGGTTAAGGATGGGATCGAGGAGGAGGAGGACTTGGTAGAGGTTGCAAACAGATTATCTGCTACAACTGCGGACAACCGGGGCACTATGGGTGAGACTGCTAGAATCCTACACACCCATGATGTTAATACTGTAGACAGTTTAATCATACTATAGAAGAATTCCCGACGTTAAGAGATAAATGAAAGAAAATAAAATGCAGCCTAAGTAGCCTACGCTACAGATGATGAGGTTTGAGCCTCGTGAAGAAGATCAAAGCATTAATATTGTGCTAAGAAGTGGAATGATGACTAGTGCTGATAAAGGTAAACAACTTGAGGAAGAGTGGTGGGTTCACAAAGCTCCAGAGAAAGAAGTTGAATTTGATCTAGATCAAGCTAAGGAAACTTTTATGGAAGCCACAAAGAGCTTTGCAAAGGCCTCCACCTCAATAAGCCAAGGCAAGATGCAAGAACTCAATACGCCTGTAGAGGTTGATCCTTCTATACTCACTACATTTTTGGAGACCTACATGAAACTGTTTCATGATAGATAGGTTGTGGAAGGCCTTCACAAACTAATAAATAGATTTTCCAGCAAGGAAAAGGCCCCTGGTGAACACCATGCGGTTAGAAATATTGGAAAGCATAAGGCACGAACAGGGTGAGAGATGAGGCTAACAACACAAATAGGTGATTAGGAGATGGACCAAGTCATTTTGAATTTGGGGTCTAATGCAAACATATTACTGAAACAGACATGGGAAAGGATAAGGAGACCTGCATTGCAGTGGTCTCAGATTCATCTTAGGATGGTGAACGAGTAGAAGATCATCCCCATGGGATGTTATATGGAGTAACAATTTATATTGAAGGTGCGAGCATGGTGGCAGACTTTGAAGTCATAGAAATCATTGATGAAAGTAATCCCTACCTCACGCTCCTGGGAATTGACTGGGCTATTGATATGAATGGGGTCATTAATTTGACGAAGAGGAAAATTTTGTTTGAAATAAAGTTTCTTCAAGTTATAGTGTCACTGGAACCTGCAGAAGGGGTGCGCTATACTAAACCAATCTACGATTATGAAGAAAGTGATGATGAACTAGAACAAATTTATAAGATAACATCACAAGATTAGGACTAGATCAACCCAATGGTAGATGGATGGATTTCATGGGACCGAGAGAGTTCATGCACCTCTGATTCAGACGAGGAATTAGAACATTGGCGTAATCAGTTGCATGAAGTCTCTATAATGTGATGCAATATGATGACGAAGTCATCGTGCTGTGTTTCATTAGAGGTAAGAAAATTACACTATTATGATGGTTTAACTGACATAGATCTGTTTTTTGATGAATTTGAGCTTGAAGTCCTTGAGGACTATCATTTCCAAGCATTAGAGTTAGCATTGTGTGCTACAACTGCACGATGGTGGGGTATGCATAAGGATAGTTTTGCTGGATGGCGAGATTACAAAAGAATGATGAAGCTCTAGTTCAGGCATGCTAACACCATAATGGTTGAGAAGTATAATGGAAGGGATGATCCATGTGATCACCTAGAGAAGTGGACTAAAGCATGGGGAATAGAACCACATCCAGAATGGGTACACTTATTTTGTCATACCTTAGACACAATTCCCATGAACTGGTATCTGGAAACGAAGCTCTGCCATGGCATTGAGGAATGGGATGTACTGAAGGAAGGATTTTTATTGACTTTCAGCTTTGAATATGGCTTTTTAAGCATTGATGAAGTATTGTAAGAGATTAAGGTGGTTATCCTCAGAATGCTGAAGGAACCTATGGAATGGACCCAACCAGACTCAAAAACCCAGTTGTGCCATGCTTTAGAATGCTATAACATGACCGTTGAAGAGGAATAAGAAGAATTTTGGAGGTAGAAGGGAATCATGAGGTTGAAGGAACACAAATAGAAAACCCAAACATATCCGCACCTCTGAAAAAAAAGCAAATAAACATTAGCACTAAGGAAGAGCCGAAGTTCACAAAAATTGGAGATTACTGGGATGACACTACAATAGATAAAGTTGTTGAATTACTT
Source organism: Pinus taeda (assembly GCA_000404065.3). Classification (NCBI taxonomy): domain Eukaryota; kingdom Viridiplantae; phylum Streptophyta; class Pinopsida; order Pinales; family Pinaceae; genus Pinus; species Pinus taeda. The sequence goes on from APFE030793692.1 coordinate 26,066, forward strand.
TGTGAGTATTAGGATCTCTTTCCAACTAAGTTTTTAGATCTAAAGGGAATACTGAGCGGTTTGGGCATTATCAAGATCACACTAAAGCTGGACATGAAGCTTGTTAAACAGAGGCCTTACCACCTTAATCCTAAGTATAAGGAAAAGGTTCACAAGGAGTTAGATAAGATGCTGGGGGTAGGCATCATAGAACCTGTTAGCACTCCAAGAATCTCTCCTAGGTTGTAGCACAGAGATGCCTAGAAATATATAAATCTTCAATATCATTCTCTGAACTATTGGAATGTATTGGAGTTTGGATCAAGACAAATGACTCTTTCAACTCTGTTTTCACTCGAGACATGCATGAACACGCTTAGTTTGACAAGTCTTTCGACCACTAATGCTCAATAGTTTATAGATTCAATGAATAGATGGAGAATCCTAACTATACCAGCAGATACATACATAACCACATACAAATGGCTAGCTACAGAAAGTATATGAAGCTTGTAGGTCTAATTTATCTACGCAGAGATAAGATAACAATTATCTGGCATTAGATACAAAAGAAAAAATGAATAACCTATTCAAGTGCAAGCTTATAACAAGGGAGAAGATGGCGATTGAGCATGTAACAAAAAAATAAGATTGTATTACTGGAATGAAGATGAGATGCTAGGAGGAATAGAGTATCCACAGTCTCCAAAATTTGAACCTCTAATACTTCAAACTTTCAGCCATTTATAGGTTTTTTACAGTGCTCTCGAACCGTCTAAGGCTCGAGATGTCTTAATCTATCCCCTCTATCTTCTAACTACTTGATGCCATAACTAGACAAACATGAGCTTAGAGGGCTCTTTTTCTAACAAACATAGTAACCAAATTCTAGTAATTTCGGTGCATTGTCAGGTGGCTCGCTCATGCCGGTGATGCTCCATGATCACTTATGTTGGTTAGGCTGCATCATGCTATTGGATTTTTCCCCTTCTGGTCATGCATTCCTTTATTTCAGTTCAACTATCCAACTATCAAAAACACAATTAGAGCCAACAAATTTCCTCCCCAAGTGACTGATGGGAAGTGGGGTACGGGGGAACTTGGGCCATTCGATGGTGTGGATTGATGGTCGGGGTGTCGGTCAAGCCGTGGGGGTGAACTATGGTGATGGTGAACGAGGGTCGCTGGATCAGGAGGAATGGGCAGAGGAGATCAATTTTCGAAGGCTTGAAGTCATGGTGGGAGCGGAATAAGTACGAGCAGTCATATCTCATATTGGTAGATCAAACGACTATGGGGTGGAGGAGGTGCTCGAAGGATAATTCCTGGAAGCGGTTTACTTAGGTGGAAATGGTTTATATCGGGCGATCATCAGGCATTAAGCGATGAAGGTCAGAGCTCGCCCGATTCCATTCATCGGGCGCCATGTAGTAGCGGAGGAGAGAGAGGAAACCACTTTTATCGGGCAGGTATCCCTCTCGCTTGTTGCTCGATCGATATGCGCGATAGCCGTTAGATCTGGTGGAAATGATCTAACTATGGTGAATAGTCGAGCATATGTTGGTCGGGTGAAGTGCAGATCATCATATCAGTGGGAAGATCGACGGTGGGGATCAGAGAATGGAGAGCGCGGCGGAAAGGAGATGAACCGAGAGCGGACCCGCTAATATTTATGAGCACGGGTGTATATTTTTTGAAGTCCAGCTTATGGCCAAAGCGGTGCAAGAGGAGACACAGACCATCAAAGCTAAAATAGGGGACATTTCCATTAAAATAGTAGTAGTGCACCTCAAGGCTAACATTGGCTCCTTCTAGGGATGAAAGCCTCCCTATGAGGTTTCAAGAACCGCATACTACTACCTTTCGAGTAACAACCAAAAAAAACTTATCTCCTAGTGTTCCATTGGGCATGGATTTTATTTGCATAGAAAAAAAACTGAAAAAAACCTATTACAATATTAAGGCCTTAAAGCCTCATATGAAGTAAAGTTCAAAAAACTGCCCATTGACTGGGTCATCAAAAACATCTTCCCCCTCCAAATTGTGCAGAATAAAAGTATTGTTCATCTGAACTTCAACAATGATAAATGGTCCCGTCCATAAAGCATAAAATTTACCATGGTTTCCCTTCTTTCCCTTCAATGCATCCCATTTGAGAACCCAGTCACCAACCTGAAAACTATCCATTTTTTCCTTTCCGTCAAAGGTTTCTTTGATCTTCTTCTGATGAATTCTTGACTTCTCAACCAGTTATTCTCTGATTTTTTGTAATTCAACCAAGTTACTCATTATCCTTGCCATGTCGTTCTCTTCATCCTATTCTTCTTGCAAGAATTTTTCCACAAGGAGAATCAGCTAGATAGGAGAAACAACATCAGTGCCATAAACCAGCTTAAATGGAGAATTTCCTATGGACTTCTTATTGGTAATTTTTTTAGCCCACAGTGCAAAATTCAACTTGGAATCCCATTTCTTTTTGTTGTCCTCCAACAATTTTTTGATTATCCTTATATTACTCTTGTTAGATGATTCTGCCAGGCCATTGCCTTGAGGATAATATGAGGTAGAATGCACCAATTGAATGCCCATGGATTCACACATGCTCATCAATTCTTCTGCCCTGAAAATTGTTGCATTATGAGTGACTAGTTTGGTTGGGAAACCAAATCTAGTGAAAATATTCTCATTCAAGAACTTTATGATAACTTGATGACTAGCATTTTTAGTGGGTATAGCCTCAATCCATTTGGTGAAATGATTAGTGGATACCAAGATCCATTTGTGATGGCCACTAGAATGTGGATTGATCTCTCCTATGAAGTCCAAGCCCCACTATTGGAAGGGACCCTTGGTGTGTATTGGCTTCAAGGGCATAGATTTTAGTTGTTGTCTTCCTTCAAACCTCTAACATTTCTCACAAGACTTCACAAAAGAAAACACATCAGAGAACAGAGTAGGCCAATAATACTCAGCTCTCAGGATCTTATGGGCTATGGTTTTCCAATAATGATGCCCTCCACAAATGCTAGAATGGAATTGGTGCATGACTTCCACATATTGTCCTTTGTCTAGACATCTCAAGAGGATCCCTGATGGGTCTTTCTAACAAAGTAAGTTTTTATTAATGCTGAAGTTGGCTAATCTGAGCTTAATGGTCTGGGCTTGACTTGAGCTATGCCCTGGAGGCACTTCTAGCTTTTGCAAAAAATGAACTACATTGGAATGCCATTCATAGGTGGCTAGATTTTCAGCCAAAGACTGATTCTGCTCTTTCTCTTCTGCTACTTCCTCTATCCGCTCACCACCTAAATTTGAACCCATGCAATTGATGTCTAACAAACTGCAATTTTCCTTAGGCATAAGCTTAGCCAATCCCTGGCCTTTGACAAGCTTGGCGGGCTTCACCTATATGTTGAACTCTATGAATTTTGCAATCCATTTAGCTCCCTTTCCATCAATATCTGGCTGAGTTAGGACATCTTTTAATGAGGCTAAAGGTACATACAGAACCACCTTGGAATGCAAAATATAAATTCTAAATCCCTTTAACGATTTTATGGGAGCATAAGCTTGTTTTCCAATAAGGTCATACCTTGGTTCAGCCTCCCTCAAAGTTTTGCTAAAAAAGGCCACAGGTTGCTCTACACCTTCATCATTTTTCTGCAATAGAACTGCTGCAAATGTATCATAAGAGGAAAAAGAGAAGATATAAAACTCCCTGGTATAATCTGGACTAATTAGAGTGGGAGCTTCCACGATAGCTTACTTGATGGCTTCAAAAGAGCTTCTTGCATGATCTATCCATTTTATTTATGATCCTTTCTTCAACATGGAAATGATGTGCTTCACTAGCTCTGCAAAGTTTGGAATAAACCTCGTGACAAAGTTAATCTTACCTAGGAAAGATTGGATGTCCCTTTTTGACCTTGGGATGGACAATTTATGAATTGCTTGAACTCTTACTGGATCGATCTCCACACCTTTAGTAGAAACAATATGTCCCAGAAGTTTGCCTTCTTCTAGAGAAAACTGTGACTTCTTTGGGTTCACAGAAATTCCAAATTGTCTACACTTTAGAAACACCTTCTTCAAATGTTGCAAATGGTCCTGGTGACTACTGAAAAAGATTGTTATGTCATCAAGGTAAATAAGGAAAAACTTATCCTTAGCTCCCACAAAGGCTATGTCCATGGCCCTCTAAAAAGTAGCCCCAACATTCATCAGTCCAAAAGGCATCTTGGAGTACGTGAAAGTTCCCCAAGGAGTAGTGAAGGTGGTCTTTTCCTAATCTTCTGGATGTACATCAATCTGATTGTAACCTGAAAATCCATCTAAAAAAGACATGACTCTATCCCCTAAAACATTTTGCAACAAGTGTTCCATCTTAGGCAAGGCGTAGTTATATTTTTTAGAGCATTTGTTCAAATTCCTGAAGTCAACACAAAGCCTGATTTCTCCATTCTTTTTTCTTATTACCACAAGGTTAGCTATCCACTTTGAATACCTTAGGGGAACTATGATCTTGGTATCCAACAACTTCTTGATTTTCTTTTCAATCAAAGGCAATAAGAGAGGGTTGATAGGTCTTAATTTATGTTTAAAAGGGATGGTGTTCTTCTCTAGTGGAATCTTATGCTGAATGATGTTCGTGTCATAGGCCTTAAGATCACTGTACTCCCAAGCAAAAATATCAGCAAATTATTTCATCAGGGTGCAATACTTGGAACTTTGGGTAGAAGACAAGTGATTGGACATATTTATGTACTTTGGATGGGCTGGACTCTCTACATTATGTCTATGAATTGCAAACTCATTTTCTTTTTTGGAAGGCTTATAAGTTACATCATTATGATCAATCAGCTTCTCTAGGGGCACCAATCCTTTTGGTATATGGTTACTAGGTAGCTACACAATGCTATCCTGACCAATCTCGTCCTTTAGCTTGGACTGGTTGTATTCTTCAATGGTTTCATTTTCTTGTTCAATGTGGATTTAAGAAAATTCATCAATGACTTGTAAAAACCTATTAATTTCATCATCATCTTCATAAACTTTCCAGTATTTGACATTGTCAAGCAGAGATGGTCTATATTTCACATAAACTTCACAAGTCAACTTAGGAGGCAAAAGACGAATAAACGTGCTACCAGACACAACAAGGGAATCAACAAGCTGGTTCTTCATTCTAGGGATGTAATAAATGCTGAAACTATTAAAAGAACCCTTGAGCTTCCATACCTCATCTATGTATGCTTTCAACCTTGGATGCTCTGCTTGGAAATTTTTGTTGACCTGCTAAATGATAAGGTTTGCATCTCCAAACACCTTCAGATCTTTGATGCCCATTTCTTTAGAAAAATTTAAGCCCAATATCAAGTTTCATACTCTACTATGTTATTTGTGACCTAAAAAGTTAACTTGAAAGATAAATGAATGCATTCTTGTGTTGGGGACACAAGGACTACACCTGCCCCTGCAGCTTCCTTAGAGCAAGCTCCATCAAAGAGCATGTCCCAAATTTGTGGGCTTTCTTCCTCTATGATTTGGTGAACCAGTTTCTTAAGTTGCATCGAGGCTAACTGGGATTCTTCAATTTGAATAATATAGGCTCCAAAATCAGTGTCGACGGCATAGATGGGATGATTAGTGGGACTCCTTTCATCACTGATGATATAAGCCAACTAAGCTTCTTTGTATAATCTCCTACACCTCCAAAAACTAGGACAGTAGCATAGTACAAATAATTTTGCAATGTTCCACCTAATCTCTTGATCCAACCTCTGAAGAGCAACATGCCAAACTTGGGGGGTACATTTGCTACCACAATATCCATCATCATGCTCTTCATGGGCAGCTGAGACAAGGTGAAGGCTAGGTCTTTGATTAATCCCAAACATTTCACTTTTCTAGAGTCAAAAGAAAACAGGTCATGATAAGACTTAGTAATGTCAAGACCCAACTCCTCCATGACAGCCTTGGGCATTAGAATAGGGATGGCTCTTGTGTCCAGAAGGCAGTTGTGAAGGATTTTGTCATGAATAGTCAAGGAGACATAGAATTATGGGGAGCTGTCATCACAATTTTCAATGATTGGGATGAGAACAACAGTTGGTTTGTCGTCTTGCAGGTTTACATAGTCAGTGGAGACTTGGATGGCTTTAGGCTCAAGGGCCTCGAGGATAGATCTATTGAAGGACTCATTCTTCACTAGTTCAATCAAAGTTATAGGTATGCTTAGCTTCTGAATTTCTGATTCAAAACTGAAAGGAGAATGAGACTTGTCAAGGCCTCTTACTTCGTGAGGTGGAGATTCGAGGATGATGGGATCAACTGCAGGTCATTTCTAATTTTTAGCTTGCTGTGTTGCAGGGGGAACAACTCTCTAAACAAGAGTTTCCTTGGAATTATTCATCTTCAACCTTAGATCATATCTGTGCCGATCATCAGTTTTCATAACAGCTTCACCATCCCACTCTTGGTTCATCTGGTAATTGAATAATGACTTTTCATAGGCAGCTGAGGTAAAAAAGGGGGCACTGCCTTTGTCTTCCAGACAATGGATCTCATCATCTTCTTCAAACTACTCTTCTTCCATGACTACATTTTGGAAAGGGGTCTTCACCCTTTGGTCTTCATTGGTGTCTTTGCTTCTTTGCATAATCTGCAACTTCTCATTTGCTCTTCTATATGGATTTGGATTTCTAGGAGCCAAGGTATTAGGAGCTCTTCCTTTCCAAGGGTGCTGCTCAAATTTTAATTTTTAGATTTTAGAGGCTAAGGACTCTATCATCTTGGACATTTTATCTATCTTAGGATCCGAAGATGATGAAGATTCACCCTCTATCTCGTTCTATCAACATTCCGTTTGAGCTTCTATATAGCCATGATGTTTGATTCTACTTCCAAGGCTACATCCTGCATATCAGCCAAGGTATCACATTGTCTCTCCCTCAATAGTACAAAGAAGTCAGAATTAGAGGCACTGGCATAGGTGAGTTTAGCAGAGGTAGTGGTGGGTTTTACTTCAACTAGTATATTGATGTACATGCAGTTAAACCTCTTATTAAAATCAGACAACAGCTCAACATTTTCCCTCTTTATGTTCCCAAACTCAATGTGGTAGTAGAGTAGATCTTTCTTATCCCCCCAATGCTTAAGGAATGCATCATCTAAAGCCTCAATATCTGTTATAGACCTTAGAGTAAGTTCTTTGAACCATTTTATAGCCTCTCCATCTAGACTTTGGACAAATACTCTCATCCATACATCATATTCACTAATTTCCAAGTTATCAGCATAGCTATAGAATGATTCAATATGTTCCTCAGCTATAACACCTTCAGTCCCAGTGAACTTAGGCATATACTTCTGATATTCTCTAGTAGGAATGGAATTCAAAGGAGTGGGCAGTACTAGAGGTCCGTATCTAGTAGCTATGATTCTTTCCATTTTGGTAGGTGCTGCCACAGCTGTGGTGGCTATAAGGGTACTAGAATTCTGAATGACAGAGGTTTGAGGAGTGACTGATAGGACTAAATGAGTATGATAGATAGGAGGAGAGGCTTCCTTTGGGCTTAGAACGGAAGGAGAACCTAAAGAATAAGGAGCTCTATGAATCTCTGAGATTTTTTCTTCACTGCTAGTATTAGATGCTATACTCTCAACTTGTATTTGTTCTATTACAGGATTTCCTTGAAGAGATATAGAATATTGTTTAGAGCTACCTGAACCTGATGCCCCTTTCTACAACACCTTTATTTCTTTGATGATTTTTTCAAGGTCAGGTACTGGGTCAACTCATGGCTTCTAAGGATTTCTCTTAGCATGCCTCACAAACTGAGTTAGAACTATGGAGTGGAGTCGCCAAGAGGTACATCCTACAGTAGGGTCGCCAGATAGATGACTACAACCCAAATAGTGTCCAGGCTTTGTCTATCATGAAAGTTGGATCTGTGTCATCCCCTAGGGAAGCTGAGCTTCAGTCTCCTCTCCCTGGAAATAATGCCAATTATGTTAACACTCCAAGAAGCTCTCCTAGGTTGTAGCTTGGAGATGCCTGGAAACATATACATATTCAATATCATTCTCTAAACTATTGGAATGGATTGGGGTTTGGATCAAGTTAGATGATTGTTTCAACTCTGTTTTCACTTAAGACATGCATGAACACCCTCAACTTGACAAGGCTTTTGACCACTAATGCTTAATAGTTTATAGATTCAATTAATAGATGGAGAATCCTGACTGTACCAATAGATACATACATAAACACATATGAATGGCTAGCTACATCAAGTAAATGAAGCTTGCAAGTCTAATTTATTAACACCGAGATAAGATGACAGTTATCTGACATTGGATACAAAAGAAAACATGAATAACCTATTCAAGTGCAAGCTTCGAACAAGGGAGAATATGGTGATTGAATATGTAACAGTGAAAGAAGCTTGTATTACTGGAATGAAGATGAGACGCTGGGAGGAACAAAGTATCCATACTCTCCAAAAGTTGAACCTCTAATACTTCAAACTTTCATCCATTTATAGGATTTTTAAAATGCTCTCAAACCCTCTAAGGCTCAAGATGTCTTAATCTATCCCCTCTTTCTTCTAACTACTTTATGCCATAACTAGACAAACATGAGCTCAGAGGGATCTTCTTCTAACAAACGCAGTAACGAAATTCTAGTAATGTCATTATGTTGTCAGGTGGCTCACTCATGCCAGTGATGCTCCATGATCACTTATGTTGGTTTGGCTGCATCGTGCTATTGCTTTTTTTCCCTTCTATCCATGCATTTCGTTATTTCAGTTCAACTATCTGACTGTCAAAAACTCTGTCAAAGCCAACAAATTTCCTCCCTAGGTGACTGATGGCAAGTGGGGTACAGGGGCACTTGGGCCGTTGGATGGTGTGATCAACGGTCTGGGTGTCGGTCAGGTGGCGGGGGTGAACTATGGGGATGGTGAATGAGGGCCATTAGATCAAGAGGAACGGGTGGAGGAGATTAATTGCTAAAGGCTTGAAGTCACGACAGGAGATGGATAAGTCTGAGTTGTCAGATCTCAGATCGGTAGATCGAACAACTATTGGGCAAAGGAGGTGCTTGAAGGATAACACCTTGGAGTGGTTTACTTAGGTGGAAATGGTTTATATCGAGCAGTCATCAGGTGGTAAGCGATAAAGGTTAGATCCCGCCCCATTCCATTCATTGGGCACCACGTAGCAGCGGAGGAGAGAGAGGTAACCACTTTTATCGGGCGTGTATCCCTATCCCTTTTTTCCCGAGTGATATGAGCAATAGCCATTAGATCTGGCGGAAATGATCTAACTGTGGTGAATGGTCGAGCATATGATGCTGGTCGAGTGAAGTGTGGATTGTTAGATCAGTGGAAATATCGATGGTGGGGATTAGAGAATGGAGAGTAGCAGTAGAAAGGAGATGAACCGAGAGTAGACCCACCAATATTTATGAGCTTAGGTGTATAATTTTTGAAGTCCGGCTTATGGCCAAAGTGACACAAGAGGAGACATGGACCATTAGAGCTAAAACATGGGATATTTTCATTAAAATAGTAGTACTGCACCTCAGGGATAACAAAACCTATTGAATAATTTGATTGGGTGAGCCCGATGGTGATTTGAGAGAGGAAACAAAAGGGCGAAGTGCTAGATGATGTTGGAGGGAAAGAGGCTTACTCCTTTACTGATGGGGTTTTAGGGAATCATCAAATCAAGATCATGCCAAAATATAGAAGAAAAATGACTTCGTGATGGAGTGGGGTTTTCTCTAGTAAAATGGACTTCCATTTGGACTAAAGAATGCGCTTGCAATATTTCCCTACATATTCATAGCAACATTCAAGGAGTTCATTCATAAATTTCTAGAAGTATACTTTGATGACTGGATGGTGCTTGGACTAGTGAAGCACCATGTACTAAGTCTGCGCCTAATGTTGGATACATGTCGTAGATACCATATTGCGTTGAGTTTGAAGAAATCCATATTTTGTGTTCCTTTTGGGATCTTGTTGGGTCATGTTCTGTGTAAACAAGGATTTATGGTGGACCCTACAAAGATTGTGGTAATTATGAACTTAGAGGCCCCTAGGAATGTCAAGCAGTTGCGCGTGACACTGGGACATACGGGATACAATAGAAACTTTATCAAAGCTTTTGCTCAAATTATTACACCCATTGAGAAACTGCTAAATAAGGATGCAACATTATGTTGGAATGAAGAATGTTAACGCAGTTTAAATGTGTTGAAGGATAAGATGCTCACTGCACCGATTTTTGTATTCTGCGATTGGAAAAAGGAGTTTCATGTGCACGTGGATGCTTCTTGCAATGTGTCAGGTGCAGTACTAACATAGGCCGGTGAAGGAGAGTTGGACCATCCTATAGCCTTCACAAGTAGGAAGTTATCGAAGCCCAAGAAAAAATATTGAACGACTGAGTGCAAAGGGTTGGACATGGTATATGTGCTACAAACATTTAGGCATTATTTGTTAGGAGCACATTTTAGAATGTACACAGATCATTCTACCTTGAAATACCTAGTCAATAAGCCTGTGTTGGGGTGGGGGAATTTGTAGATGGTTGTTCTTATTTCAGGAGTATGACTTTGAAGTCATTGTGAATCCCGGAAGATTAAATGCAGGACATGACCATCTTTCATGGATTCAAACAAGAGAAGAACCTAATAATTTGGAGGAAGGGTTGTTAGATGTGCATCTCTTTGAGCTGCACATAACAGATGACCATTTTGCAGACATTATTTACTTCTTGACTACAGGGATGACACCGAAAGGATATACAAGTCAGCAAAGGAAGGAATTAGTAGTGCTCGTGGCATATTTTTCAGTTATTACGGGACATTTGTATAAAATGGGTGTAAATGAAGTATTGTGAGTATATGTACCTGACTTTGAGCAGGACAAAATTCTTGCTAAAGCTCATGGGGGAGCTGCGAGAGGCGACTATGCAAGCAAGGCAACTGCGCAAAAGATTTTGCAAGCTGGTCTATGGTGGCCAACATTGCATAGAGATTCCAAAGCATACTGTTAGGCATGTGATGCTTGTCAAAGAATTGGTAGACTGTCATGAAGAGATGATTTACCACTACACCCTCAGGTATCTTTGCAACCCTTTGAGAAGTGGGCGATTGATTTTGTAGGGTTGATTCAGCCCCCTAGAAAGAAAACAATTGTATGCTATATTATCACTGCAACAAAATATCTAACCAGATGAGAAAAGCATATCCGGTTAAGGATTGTAGAGGGTTTATGATAGTAGAATTTTGTTTGAATATGTCTTAACCAGATTTGTTTGCTTGAAAGCGTTGATGAGTGACAGGGGTATATACATTCTGAATGAAATGATCAACACATTGATTGAAGAATTCCAGGTCTACTATCAGAATAGTACACCATATCACCCATAGGAAAATAGAACTGTTGAAGCCTTTAACAAGATTTTGGAGAAAAACTTGTAAGAAGCTGACAAGACAAACACCATTTAGATTGGTATATGGAGTTGAAACCATGATGCTGATGGAATATATTGTGCCTAGTCTTTGCATAGAATCTATAACGAATATTGTGGATCATGATGCATTGGAAGAATGACTCGTGCAACTCATGGAGTTCAAAGAAGATCAATTTTTGGTAGGATTCCATCAACAAGTCTAGAAGGAACGCGAAAACGAATGGCATGATTTCCATATCAAGATTCATACATTCAAGGTAAGTGATATTTTCATGTCATATTATAGTCGATTCACTAAATTTCTAGGTAAATTCCAGATGCATTGGTTAGGGTCATATATTGTCAAAGAAATTAAAGATGAGGGTGTAGTTCAGCTCGCAAAATTGAATGGGGAACCCTTCCTAGGAAGAGTGAATGGGAGGAGATTGAAGTTGTATATAGGGGATCCTATGCAATGATTATATGGCAGCAGGATAGTCTTAGTGTTGCAGGCAGTTGCAAGGGAGCGTGGGACTATAAACTACACTACCCAGCTTGGTGGACAACATAGTGATCAGGATGCGCAGAGAGTGATAAAGATGCTTCCAGTGAAGTTGCGCTCAAGAAACTATGCCAAAATGGAAGGTACTACACAACCCAGGAAAATTACCATTGGGGTTATTGTTCATGACTTGATGACCGGAAGATGGTTAAGTGGAGAGGGCTGGTGGAAATTAAGGCAAAAATATTTGAAGATCTGTTGCCAAAACAACATTTATTATCAGAATTTGGGGGGAACGATCGGATTTGAATTCAAAAACCCTTATAAATTACTTGTGCCAGTCCAATAGAGAACACTTTGCGCTCTAAGTCTTGTTGCCGAATTTTGTTATTTGTTGCCTATGAGCTGAGAATTCTGGGAAGAATTCCTGTCACGAGCAAACATTTCTCTCGTAGCCCGTGAATTATTTATGAACGAATGACTACCACTAACTGATCCAGGTGGATATTAGTTGCCACCCACCAATTCCACATGGACCCCCACCATTGTTTCTTTTAGTTTTCAAGTTTCCTTAATTGTAGCACAATTTATTATTTTTAGCACATTTTTCGGGTCCTAAAATTCTGAGCCGTTTTGAGGCCCTAAATGATGTTTTTTTGGAAATCCATGGCCAACAACTTTGATTAAGTCATTTTTATTGTCGTAGTCCTTGGAGAGATCTTTTGAATGGGGTATCATGTGCATCAAACACAGATAATATGACCAAGTCATGACCTCAGGAAGTTGGCTGCCCAACTAACCCCAACGGGGCCCATAAACTCTTGGTGTTACATCTCCTCGGGTTAGGGTTTTGGTTGTTTAGGGTTTTCTTTTATTGTTAAAAAATAGAAAGGCCCTTGAGCCTCATTGTAACATAGTTCAAAGGCATGTAGTCGACAAATCTCTGCTCAAAGATAATCTACCATTGCCCGAGCTACTTTTTTTATTTCTATTTGTAGGCATATTTTAGTATTTTACATTAATGAAATGAAGTATTGTTTCTGCAACATCTTTGTATTTATGGTTATCTCTGTAATTTTTTTCATTCCTATTTAAATTCATATCAATGGTATCAGAGCAATATGCTCTTTCTTTGTTTTTCTTTGCATGTCCACAATGAGGTTGGGATATAAGGAATAGGGCTTGAACTAGTCAAACCTTTGCAAGACTAGCCTCACAAATCTCAACGACCTCCCATGGTGGATGAAAAGAAAGATGAGGGGGTAGGAGATCCTATCAAAATCTTGCTCGAAGAAACCCTCGAGTGATAAAGGAATGTGATGATGGATAACTTTGCCCAGATCCTTTAGCGACTGCCTAGGTGTGATGCATATAATAGCTACTTTGGAAATGCCACACCCTTTGAGGTATAAGTTAAATTTGAAATCATGATATTTGAGGTTTAGACAGATGCAAATTTCGTAGATAAATGGTTAAATCTACTACAAGTGTATTTTTTTGTTCATGATTTTTCCAGCCGGGAAAAGATTACTTTCACTCTTCTCAGAGCGCTCCCCCACGTCAAGGACTGGTGGGAAACCTGCTACAAGCAGAAGGATGAAAGTACGGACTGACTATTTTTGGCTGCTCCCACTTGGAATTCATTCCTGGATGCCATCAAGGAGCAGTACTACCCTGTTGGGAGCTACAAGGACAAATACATAAAGTGAACCATGCTGCTACAGGAAAGGGACCAAGATGTGCCGAAGTTTACCAATGTTTTTCATAACCCTACGCACAAAGTTGGGTATCAAAGATTCTGAGAAACATTTGGTACTCAAGTACTGTGATACCTACATAGATACATCGAGGATGAGATGGAGTTCTTGGACATCTCCTTGCTCGGCACAACATACCAATATGCTATCAAGATTGAGCAGAAGTTTAAACAAAAGAAGAAAGACTTTGGATTTGTGAATCCACCCAAGACAACTTGTCAAATCTGCAAGAAAAGAATAACACCACGAAGTCCAAGAAGGACACAGGAAAGTGGTGTGAGTTCCATAAGAGCCCCACTCATGGCACAAGTGAGTGTCGAGCCAAGTAGTCTCTGGTGGTTGAGTTGAAGGCTTCAGAATCAGATGCATGTTCTAACCCTGAGTCAGAACCCGATAAGAGTAATGACAAAGGGAAGCAGATCATTGATGTGGAGCCCAGCGCTACTGTTGCCACTGCTAAGATCTAGAAGAATGAGCTCAAATATCCATAGGAGGGGGAGTGTATTTTCCACTCATAGATGTGGGTGAAGGGTTCACCGTTGTAATTCATTGTTGATAGTGGGAGCCAAAAGAACGCCATTTTAGTAGAGGTCATGAAGCGGTTGTGACTACTGACCATACCATACCCATAACCATACAACATTGGTTGGCTTCACTAACGATGAGATGTCCTAGTCCGCCAGTAGTGCCGCCTTCCCTACATCATCAAGCCCTTCACGGATGAGGTATTGTGTGATGTTGCACCTCTTGATGTTTGTGATGTATTATTAGGCCAACCATAATTGTGGAAGAAACATGTTGTGTATAAGTTAAGGCATTGTGTTGTTATTATTTCTTTGTGTAATACATTATACAGGATATCAGAGGTAGCCCCACCTACCACCACTTCTTTTATCTCTACTAAGAAAGGCAGTAAGATCATCTCCTAGACTAGGAAATTTATTTATTTTTTGGTTCAGTCTGAAAGTAAGGGGAATATCATAGCCACATCCATATCCCTTGGGAAGGGTTCCTCCATGTAGCAGAAGCAGGTGGATATGATTATGAAAGGATACAAGGACATCTTCTCCTCACCGACAGAGGTACTGTTATACTGTCAGGTAAAGCATTCATTCGATTTGACTCCCAAAGCACCTCTACCCCATGGGCCGATATATCATCTTTCCATTCTAGAAAATTCCAAGTACTGGTAGCGACATGATAAACATCAGGTGTCACACAAGTTTCACGTGGGCAACAAAATTTGGTTGCATTTGCAGAAAGAATGCCTTACCAGATCCCATCGAAAGCTTAAACCACTCTGATATGTTCCTTACACCATTGACAAAGATGTGGGAAACAGTGCTTTGGAGCACAACATTCCGGCATTCCTTGGATTGAACCAAGTGTTCAATGTGGACCAGCCTTGACCATGATTCCCACCATTACTGGACACATTAGAGATTGTAGAACAACTCAACAGGGACCAAGTTCAGTCGAAGTTTCCCCATCTCATGGAGGCAATCAACAGACCATCACTTCCTAAGGGGGGGGGGGGAATGATCAAGGTGGATATTGGTTGCTACCTTCCAATTCCATTTGGATCCTCACCATTGTCTCTTTCAGTTTTTTAGTTTCCTTAATTGTGGAACAATTTACTATTTTTAGCAGTTTTTCGGGTCCTAAACTTCTGGAGCCATTTTGAGGCCTAAACGACATTTTTTTGGCAATATACTGCCAATAATTCTTCAAAATTAATTTCTTATGTTTTATTCCTTAGAGATATCTTTCCAATGAGGTATCATGCACATCAAACAGAGATAATATGACCAAGTCATGACCTCGGGAAGTTGGCTGCCCAACTAACCCTAACGGGGCCCATAAAGTCTTGGTGTTACATCTCTTCAGGTTAAGGTTTTGGTCATTTAGGTTTTTCTCTTATTGTTCAATAATAAAAAGGCCCTTGAGCCTCATTATAATGTAGTTCAAAGGCATGTAGCTGAGACATCTCTCCTCAAAGATAAACTACCATCACTCGAGCTAGTTTATTTCCATTTCTATTTGTAAGCATATTTCAATATATTACATTAATGAAATTTATGTTGCATCTATGTATTTATGGTTATCTTATTTATGTTGCATCTCTATATTTATGGTTATCTTTATAATTATTTTCATTCTAGTTTAGATTTAGATCACTAACCCAAATGAATCCCTGAGTTTGGAAGTCGTTGTGTCCAACACTCTAGGACCAGAAGTGTCGAGTGTAGAGGCTATGCCTGCGGTGCCCACGACGTCGAGGTCGCCTAGGTGGAAACAGACTGTGACAAAAGACAAAAAACCTGTAATGAAAGAGAAGCAACCAACAATGAAGGAGAAACAGAAGAAGCTTGTGACGGTGTGCACATCACCTAGGAGGCCTATGGAAGCACAAGCAAAGTAGAAGAAAGATAAGTAGACCAAAGGAGTAGTGGACCTAGAGGCAGAAAAATTCCAGGGAATGGAGGATATTGATGCTGAAGGGGTGGAACCAATGCCGAGGCTATCAAAGTATATCCCTCTATGGAAGGGAAAAGAAAAGGTAACAAAGGACCCTAATACTGAGAAATTTATTGTATCTATGCCCCTGCTACCTGAACAAGTCCCTTTTGAAGGTCCTCGGCTCACGCGTGTCTCGTTGTTAAAGATGAGGGATTGGGACCTCATGGACCACATTAAGTTTCCACATTTGGGGACGAAAAAATATATGTGAAAGGTATATTGTGAAGAAATGAGTGTTACAACATTGGAGTCGATGGAATGGGTTCACGATGTTGAGAAATTAGGGTTGCTCAATTTGTTGTTGGTGCCACATTATCATTGCACCTTGATTAATACGATATGTGTGTGCCAAATCCTTACAGTAGTACATGATGGGTGCTTGTGGCTAGGAGAACCTATCCTTGTCATGAACATGTTGATTCAGAGAATCATGTTGCTACCTTGCAAAGGCGCCAATCCTGTCAGGGAGTTTGGAGGGAAGACTAGGGAGAAAGAGTTTGTAGATAAGATGAAGAAGGATTACGACCTCCTCAAGAAGTCACAAGGGTATTCCATTCTTTGTATTGTAGACCAGGCAGTTCAATTTTCTACCCATATTTTATCAAGGAAGGTTATGAGAAAAGGTCGTGCAGATGAAGTTCCGACACTAGTAGTTTCACTTGTTAGGCAGTGCGCAAAATACATACAATTTGATTGGGCCAGGTACATTTGTCAAGAGCTCCTAACGAACTGTGAGGCCCATGAAGAAACCGAGCCATTCTGCTATGCCTGGTTTTTGTATCAATTGTTCTTGTTGCATGGAGATTGTTGGAGGATAGCCAATTTCCTCCCCTTGAGGAAGGATTGCCGAAGGCCACACAATTCAGATCTTTATGGTTTATGAAGGATTCCACGTGGATTGCAAAAACAAAGATATTTTTGAATTTTGTGGAAATTAATCTCCATATGGAAATCAATAAGCATCCAAGGTTTCCCCCAACCTTGTTCATGCAGTTGTCAGCCTACATAGCATTTAAGGCTGAATTCCACAGAGTCTATATCCAACCACTAAAGGATCTAGAGTAGAAACATCACCAGTTTACCTATTTAGTCTCAGAAACGAATGTGCAGGAGGTCATAGGGTTATGGCCTACAGAGTGGTGTACTTTGTGAGAAGTAGATGCTGGAACAAGCATGGGCACGGAGATTTTTGTTGCACAGAAAAGAAAGGAGGCCACTAAGAAAGCTATGTGTACCCTAGCAAAATAGAAAAAAAAGGAAGCTATAGAAAAGGCTTGCATAGAGCAAGAATGCACTGCTAAGGAGTAGGTGGAACAAGTGCAGCCCTAGTCACAAAAAGGTGATAAGTCACCTTCATTGGAGACAGAGGAAGAAGATATTTTTGGCCAAGGTGGCGATGGTGATGGAGGGCAAAGCACCCCCTTTATTTTAAAAATACACGGCACAACGCAGAAGGGTGAAACATGAAAGAAGCAGAAATATGATAAAACATAGGTTGATCCCATGGTATTAACAGAGGGTGATCTTAATGAGATTGGCCGTAAAATTCGGGACACCACAATAGAATTGTTGCAGTAGTTCAAGTAGCAATACATACATATGCTTAGGGGCATCCAAAAGGATTTGCATGAGCTGCATATCCAAGCAATCGAAATCTAGGAAGATGTCAGGAAGGTGAGCGGCGTGCAAGCTAGTATAGGATGAGGAAAGAGTACAACCACAAAGATGGACTGGCCCCAAGAATTCAAAGTCTTCCCTTTGCCTGAAGGATTAGTCCACGCAGAAATGGATGAGAAGCATGCAGTGCTTCACACATTAAAAAAACATGGGACTGAACCTTGATGTGTTGTCACTAGAGTCTCTACATGCATTACATCAGGGGGTCAAGAAAAGCTCAGGATCGAAGAACATTGAGCACTCATTATCGTCAATGAGTTCAAAGTCAACAATCGACAACTGTTCATTGAAAAGATGCAAGATTTGAAGGAGAAGGAGTCACTACAGGCATGTAGTTCCAGTATTGAGTTAGCAATAGAGAAGGCCTGCAAGAGAGTGCCTGAACTTCACATCCCATAGGATGCACAGCTTGAAGCCAAACTCAAAAAATTAGTCGCTAGTGTACGTGAGGCTAGAGTAGAAGTTGAATGAGTCACTTTCGAGTTCATCATGAAGATTTCAGACCTGCAGTTAAAGTTGTAGGCCATGACTCTGCTTGAGGTTTAGGAGCAGTGTGCAAGCATAATTAAGGAAGGCTTGGCTACCTTGGATACCATAGTCGCTGACTGTGTAGCACTATTTGATCAAGTTATGGAGCTATTGACCAATCTGCAGGAGGATCTGAACCTACAAACATTGAACACAAAGGTAAGGGAGATGCAGCACCAATATGATGAAGCTAGGGCGAGTGCGTGCACCTTAGCACCGGTGTAGCACCTTACCATGTTACAGGAAGGAAAGTGGCTACTGGCACAGGTAGAGGAAGCGCAGAAGAAAGAGGTCTTCCAAAAGGATAGGTTGCAGCCTTCGTTGGATGAGGCTTATCAGATCATGCTCTCCATTCAAGATAAGATTAAGCGACTATAACAGATGCAGCAGACAATGAGGTTGGTGATAGAAGGACCAACCACTAAATTGTTTTATTGAGGAGGTTTGACAAGTAGCAACAGAGAGCATTGCTAAAGTTGCAGTGATCTAGGTGGAGCTAGGGGATCTTTGCAATAAGATCATGGTGTCAGAAAAGTGACTCGAGGGTGAGTCACGATATTTGTGTTGGGGGCCTATTGGGATGGGGTCCTGTGGGTTAGTTTCAGGTTAAGGTAACCCAAATTTTGGTAGAATTTTGTAAATAATGTAAATTATCCATAATTTGTGGATGCAGAGTGTGTAGATGATTAGGAGTCAAAAGGGCTTAGCCACTTGTTTTGATAAGTTTTGAATAAGTTTTGAGATTCACGCATAGTCTACGAACCATGGCATTGTATGGAAAAATTCTATAAATGTGAGTCTTAGAGAAAGAACTAGATAGAACTAAGGAGAACTAGGATAAGGGATTGTCTTGATTAAGGAAGCTAGGGCACAAAGGCTCTACTTCTTGTGCTTAGATAGAGAAAGAGAGGCTCCATAGCTGAGTGTGTGGAAGCCTAGGTAGAGCCCACAATTGAGTGTGTAGACGCTTAGGTAGAGTTTGCAATTGAGTCCATGGACCCCCGCAGCTGTGTGCGCAAGGCAGTTTTAGTCTGTAATCTGTGAATTGAGATCAATAAAGACAAGTTTCTAAAGAATAACTGAGTATTTCTGTTCATGTCTATTTATCTTATATGTTGTTGATGAATGATTTTCTTTGTGAAATATTGATTTAATGCTATGCGATTCTTTTGAATAAGTCTTAATATTGTATGGAATGCATGTTTAACTACTTTCGCAAAGACTTTTGTGATTCCTCTTATGGTTATTAACGACTTACGTAGATTTGCGTGAATACCAATTTAAGATTTCTTTCTGATGTGCATAAGTAAGTAAATTGATTGTTATAGGTCCTCAAGGACTGATTGTAGACCTTCACGAAAGTCTGAAGGATGTCTTAATAGAGTTAAAGTAGCGTGCCCTAAGAGTTTATCGATCTGTATGAAGGCAGATCCAAGGTGCTAAAACACATCACACTAGTTTTTGGAGGTAGAAACCTGGTTCTTGCATCTCCCCATATTGCTTCGAGTGAGACTGCAACCTGCTCTATTGGGTTTGTTTCTAAAAGGACCAGTAGTGCATGGTTTTGTTGGTTGGTGCAACTAACTCTGAACCTCGGTCAGGACCCGCTAAGACAACAATTTCATAGATCTAATTGGATTGAAGACCAGTCCATTACAGGTCTTTTTGGGCACATCTCTACTGACATTCAGATGAGTACTATTAGGGCTCATCACACCCTAATTTAGTTGCTACATGCCCTAGACAAGTCATTACATTAAATGCTTCCTTATATGAAAGTTTCCTGACCTTAAGCCTTGCTGGAATGCCTCCTTGGGACACTAGCGTAGCCTTGGTTAGGGGTAAATGTCCTGTAGAGCAAGCAGGCTCATTCTGGCATGCACTGTAGTGCACTTAGGCCGTCTTTGACCTACGCTGGGTGATATTGAGTGAAATTTGCATAGGGTTCTAGGAATATTCCTTGACTGTAGATGATTCTAGAAGGATCCCATCTCTTATCTCCTCCTATGAGCTCAAAATTGGATAGGCTAAGGATCGACTAACCTCCTACCCTCTCATCCCTTGCTCCATGGAAACTAACTCCAAGTTTGGAAGGCCATTAAATACCCTCATTTATGACAAGACCACCTCCATTTCCTATAAATTGAGCACTTATCATAGTGATCTGGGGGGCTAGAATTTGAAGTTTGCAAGGAAATTTTATTGGTTTGAGAATTGAGTTCATGTCAAGCAATGTTATGTTGCTGGATTGGTGTGATTTTGATGTGGAGACGGTTGGACTGAAGCTAGAGGAGTAGCAAAGGATCAAACTGTATTGGGTGAAACTCTTCCTTCTACATTAATAAAGAGTTTATTCCTTTTCTCATATCATTGCTCATATTTGTGATGATTATATGTTTCAATGTATTTGATTTCATTGGATTATAGTATGTAGATCATGTATGCTTTGATCGTTTGTTGTTTGTATTTCTCTTGATACAGGTACCAATTGAGCAGGTTTAGTTCAAGTGGGAGCGACGAGAACATTTGAAAGGGGATTAAGGAAGAAAAACACTACAAGTAAGTTCCTTCATCTCATCTATCTACTATAGGAAAAGGTTAAACTACTTTCTTTTTGTTGTTCTAAGTGTAGGTACCCACCTAGGGAAAATATGTTTATTCGTAGATGCAAATTCCATATAACAAATTTGCAACTCTGTTGGGGATGACTGTCATTCCTAGTGGCTTACCCTCATCATATTACACCCTAGTAGAATTTGCTTGACTTTATTGATCTTATTTCAGTCTTTTTGATGTGTTTTACTCAAAAATTGTCATTGAATGTCTCTTGATTTGACTCTTTGGCACTAGCACAATGTTGGTCTTGACACAATAGAGCATCCCCTAGCTTAGAGACAGTGCACTACAATGCACTATCTCTCACTCTGGCCTATGCTAATTCCTTTTAGGCTAAAAAACTCACCTTTGGCTTGATTTTTCCAAAGCTGCTTATGTTTTTACTCATTGAAAGATCAATGATTCTTGTGGTTCTGAAATCAAGTTGTATTTCTCCTCCTAGCCCTACTTTGGCCTTGATTGTTTAGTGTTTCTTTTTCTTTATCATTATTAATCCATTGTCAAAGTTAGCTTATAGTCGATTAATCTTTTCTGAAAAGGAAGTGTCATAAAGTCTTCATTTCTTTCAAAAATGAACTATCATAAAGTCTTTGTTTCTTGCGAAAAGTATTGATTGATTGTATGTACATTTAGTTTCCTTTTGTTCATCTAAACATTAAGGGAAATGAAAAGAAAAAATTGGATTATGCATTTAAAGGTTTGTGTGCGCTTGTAGGAATAGTATAGGGAATGTTGCATTAGGTGTGCTCTATGCTCTTTGTTTAAATATTTTGATTGCTCTATCCCTTTTAGTTACGGTTTTCATTGTTCAAATCAAATGAAAAGAATGTTTCTCATCATATTTGCATTCTAGGAGTTTCAAAAACATCACGCAGTGAACCTAAAAGGCAAGTTTTTAAGAATATCAACTTAAAAGTTATCTCAATTAACCTAATGGAGCATTGTAACTTAACGCATAACATTTAGGGTACTAGGCTAGAGATGTGTTCCAGTGTCATTAAACATAGAAGTTTTCACTAATTGTTTACGATACAGTTCGAGTGTGATACCTCATTCCATGTATGTAAGTATATCGTAGCTCGTCCATGTACTTCTAGGTATATAAGGTGGTGTTATAATATGAAAAGTATAAAGGAATGCTCTCACTATGTAGTTTCGCATTAGACAATGCTAACACAGATTGGGTCTCCACGTACTTTCAGGTATATATGGGAGGACTACATTAGGTTGCTATCCATCCATAGGTAATAGCGTTGGTTACCATGTATATTGTGATACACCAAAAATAGCATTCGGGGAGATTGCCTACATGTATGTTAAGTCCTTGGTTTACTGAGGCAGTATATTGCAGCTCACAGTTACTTGGTAATCCTTTTGCCTAGATTATCGCTCTTCTGTTTTGTTATGTTATTTTGATTAAAATAAAATTAATTGATCATAGATAAAATCCTTCACGTCACTGCTCAGTTGATCTTAGGTTGAGACATATGGAAACAACTCCAGAGTCCATCAATCAACTAATTCCTTTTGATGGGATTCCTAATCCTTTACCTCCTTTTGAAAATATTGGTGCTCCATATATGGCTACATTATCCCTTCTGGGATTTACCATTGGCTTGCTAGTATGGTTGTTTTCAATCTCCTTGGTTCAAAATTGTCGTGATTTCTCCACAATTGAGTGCTCCTCCAACTGGACAAAATCAACCTCCAGTTGATCCTAAAGTTTACCCTTTACCTTCTTCATCAGTTGTTTCTTCCTCCCCTTCTTCTTCTTCACCTAGTGAAAGTATCTACACTAGTAACTAGGTGGATAAGAAGAAGAAGAAAGGGAAGAAGAAGAAAATTCAGTAGGGGAGAAACCAAACAACCATTGCTTTGAATGCAACTTCTGATGAGAAACTGTCCGATAAGCCTCACAAACTTCGATATCCTTGAAAACATTGTATGGGAGACCATCTTCTTTGAATTTTTTTTGGTATTCCTCATATCTTAGAAGAATGGTCCTCTCGTTTAGATCATCCTAAGTCATCAAATTTTAGAGATCATGCTGGTGACACACCATCAACTAGTGGTAGTAAATTTCATGGAAAGAAGGGAAAAATTAAGTTTCCTTGTAGGTTATGTGAAGGGAATCACCCCATCCACCTTTTCCCTATCTTGATGAAGCCCAAAACGTGTTGGATAACTATCCTACTTCTCCGTAGCGACTTCCATTTGGTTACATGATACTATCCCTTAATCCTTCACTTGTTGATGAAGCGACTGACCCAAATCAATAGTCCATCAAACCTACTCTCTCTAAATGTGAATCCCATTAGTCTATACCTAACCAATCACAAGTCAAAGAAACAGTTGATGTGATTTCACCTTCATTTAATCTTACCTTTCTTGTAGGGAGTGAATATGATACCACTCAAGTTCTTTTCATTTCTTCATATTCCAATGAGCTTGGAGGCAACCCTCTTGTTCCATCAAGACAGGAGGAAAATCCTCCCATTCTCCTAACTGGAGCAGGTAATTCTCTCGTTCTTACGGTACCCCCTCCAAGTAGTCTGGTCACTTATTTTGATTGGAATCGACTAGAGAGATGTCGTCTTCCTTCTTATGTGTATTTCTAAATCATAGTACAAGTTTATAATATGATTGTACATGGAACTATTATAGATGAAGGTGCATCTGTGAGTATCCTTTCCTCCACAACTTGGCAGGTGCTCGGTTCACCACCACTTGTGCCTCTTATCCAGAATCTGTTGGCTTTTAACAGAGGAACCAATCAACCATTATGGATCCTTCCTCAGTTGCCTATTACTTTGGGAGGAAAAATTCTTTATCTCAATGTGATGGTTGTTGTAGCTCTGATACCACTTGTTGTAGATCTAAACTGGAAATATTATGATAACAAAAATAACCCAAGAATAAGAAGATAGAAATAGATAGAAATGCTTCTTTATTATCAAACCCTTATGGTAGGGCAACACCATACATTCACTCCTTAAGGAAGGAGAACACTCCACAAACCATATGCATGTTCATACAAGACTATTTCTCTTCCTATCTCTCCATGTGGAGTCTCTAACCTCTATATAGGCCTCATACATACAATACCATGCATCATTACCATGGTTTACTCATACCATCAACTAATACCAGGGGCCCCTTACATTATTATTAACTACTTGTGGTCCCTTACATGACCTGGGTTAACCACCTTATTTATTACTATGGCCTATCCCATTATTACATTATTACCTTGGGTACCTCCCTCGGTATCCCATATTACCCCCCCTAGGTATATAACAATGGTAGTGTGAGGACCTTTATATTACAATTTACTTCTTGGGCACGACTATGTTTATGACATAGGAGCTATTGTTTCAACACTCTTCTGAGTGATGTGTTTCCCACATGAAAGAAGAATTTTCACCATTGACCAGCTTTCATTTCCCAGTCCAAATATGGCTTCCAGTCAACCATCTTCCCTAAATGGTCCTTTTGTCCCAATGGTACCTTCCTCGCCACGGGTCAACTATGTGGCAACTTGTTCCATTCCTACATCAACCGATGATCAATTCCGTGATGTTGTGCATTATGTACTAGGGGCATTGGAACTAGATATCTCTAATGGATTCCTTACTACGTATCCCTTCGAGAGCATTGTTCTCCCATATGATAAAGTCATGACCTCTTATGGTTCATGATCAAGGAATATGAGGATAGTTCTTTTACTGTGTCAACCTCATTAAAAAAGGAAACAAGTCCCAGAGCATAGTTCATTCTCTTGTGTCAAGCTCATTAAAAATTGAAACAAGGAATATGAGCATAGTTCCTTGTCTTGTGTCAAGCTCGTTAAAAAATGACACAAGGAATATGAGGATAGTTCCTAGTATTGTGTCAAACTTGTTAAAAAATGAAACAAATTGTATGATCATAGTTCCTTGTCTTGTGTCAAGCTCGTTAAAAAATGAAATAAGGACTATGAGCATAGTTCCTTGTCTTGTGTCAAGCTCATTAAAAAATGAAACAAGGTACCCTAGAGAAAAGTTCCAATTCAAGTCTTTGATTAGATCTCGTAAAATCCCAGTTGAGTATTTCACTTGATCTTGTAAATGAACCTTCATTCCATCCACCTGATAGCCATGAGTAGTCTACTTAATTGAATGTAATGAAGCTTGGGGGGCATGCACCTAGAATCGATTCATCATGCTGGGGGCATGTAAACCAATCTCAAGCACAGTTTTTCATTTCAAGCTTGTGTAAACATGAAATTAAATCCAAACATAGTTCCCTATGGTTCAAGCTCATGAAAAAATGAACCCATCTCCATTTTGACCCTTGTGATTTCCATTCTATCAACCTCTTCCATCAGATGATCCTTGGTTTTTCTCCTTCCATCGTCACTATCCTCTTGGCCGATCATATGCTTTCACTTGGTTGTTTTACCCTTTTTGAGGAATAGTTGCAATGAGTGGTCTTATTATCTAGTGCCTTCACATTAATCAACCTATTTTGAGAAGTTCTAACATCACTGAAACCAGTTGCTAGCCTAGACACCACTCGTTCCTCTAAGATGAGTCACCTTTAAGCTCTTTTCTGGCTCTTTGAACATGAAAAGATTATCGACACTTGTCCTTTTCAGCTCGTAAATTGATTGGAAATGACATCTACTTAGTATAGGTTTAACCCTTTTCCAAACTAAGATAGATTACTTACAAAAAAGGAATACGTTAATCGAACATGGTCAACAGGCTCCCTCCTATATTATTTTACATTTTTTCGGACTTGACAGAGAAATTTATGAAAACTAACTTGTGGATTTTTATTTTTGTCCCCTGTCAAACTTTATAAACATGAAAAGGAGCGAGTTCTCATTGTCGTTAAACTCGTTAAAACATCAAATAGCAACAAACTTTTCCATCATGACAAGATCGAGTTTCACCTTCGCTAGATTCGTTAAAACATCACATAGCGATGGATTCACCCGAAGGGGGGAATTACACTACAAGCATATGTTATCCTCCTCAAGCTTGTTAAAAAATAAGAGGTATTGGACAACAATGATTGGGGAAAATGGGAAAAGGGATAAATCACTTTATGGTAGCAAGTTCCTCTTGAACATGACACTTTCACTTCATCTCTGTGACTATTTGGGTTGGGTTATCTATTTGATGGTTATCATAATTATGGTATATCACACCATCCATCACTTTGGTTTTGGGTCAATGCTACCAATTCATTCAGTGTCATTGACATGTTCAAGAGAAGTCACTTAGTAAATTCATCCTTTGTAATACTCATAAACCTTGATTTTTATGATTGCCATTCCTGAACCTTGTGTTGTCAGTCAAATTCTATCTTCAAAATCATTACACTCGTTTCGTGTCATTGATTGGGGATACATTAACGCGCTCCTATGACGAGTCACTTCTTGTCAACATGAGCACATAGTCCAGGAAGTTGACATAGAAACACCCTTCTGGTACCTTGAGGCTTGCATACATCAATGGAAAGTTTCTTGCTTCTAGCGATAGGTTAACATCACTGGCCTTTGACCAAAAGACATTGCATGGTGTTCGACATCAAAACATCTATTCACACCATGTAGAATGTACTGAAGTACCTTGAAAATCCTTATCATTATCAGTGATCTCTCTCACGTCCGTTAACGACTTACATTATTGGATGGTAATCAGACGGTGCCTTCCCAAATTCGATTTCAGATCACATATTCACAAGGTTAGACTCATATTTGATTGAACGATTGGACAAGATAGAAGACTCTGGGTCTAGTTTCATCCATCTGAGCTGCGACTTCAGGAGAGTACTAAATCATCTGTACAATGGATTTACACGGATGGTCATCCTATCACGGGTCTATATCTGTAGATGACTATCTATGTACATGTAATGAAAATTTTATATGCTGAGTATGGGTATGGCTTCCCTCATGAATTCATGAAAAATTCAAAATATCATGATATTATGTAGGTCACCGTCTGCTTCAGATCCTCCCCGTTACATCATAAAGCATATCACTCGACATTATCATTTTCGATTTCATGCTTTAGGGAGAAACTATTATAGGTCTATTTTGGCACATCACTATTGAAATTCAAATCAATATTATTAGGACTCATCAAACCCTAATTTAGTTGTTACATTCCATTCACAATTCATCGCATTGAATGCTTCCTTCTATGAAGGTTTCCTAGCATGAAGCCTTGCTAAAATGCCTCCTTGGGATAACAAAATAGCCTTGGTCAGGGGTAAATGCGATGCAGAGCAAGCAGGCCCATTCTAGCCGGCAATGTAGTGCACTCAGGCCCTTTTTGACCTGTGTTATGTGAGATTAAGCACAATTTTCATAGGGTTATGAGAATATTCCTTGACTCTAGATGATTCTAGAAGGATCCCATCTCTTATCTCCTCGTATGAGATTGAAATTGGATAGGCTAAGGATCCATTAACCTCCTATCCTCTCATCCCTTGTGTTATCACCAAAATAGGACCCTGATAAGCTGTTGATCAGAATATCTCAGTGTAAATATTTCAAACCAATCTTTTAGCTAAGGCTTAGCCTCCTCATCCTGAGAGGGGTCTCTCAAAGGGTTAATGATATTGATTAAGGATATGGATAGATGACTAACTCTATGGTTTGTGATTTTATATGTTTATAGGTTGAAAGATGGAGACTTGCTTCCATTGGGCTATGGAGTCAGTGAAAAAGATAAGTATAACAAATAGCTCTTCTTATAAAACTGAGGCTTTTATATACTTCAATGAAAGAGTGACACATTCAGGAAAGTCTCAATAACTTGAAGTTCATAGGAGTCAGAGCATGTGGGCATGAATTCTGAGTAATGATAGATCAAGGTATTCAAAAGGAAAGTGTTTAAAGTGATTCATCAGAGTTTAATACTTAAAGGAAGTTAGAGCATGAGTAACCATGGATTCTGAGTAATAAGTATTAGAGAATTGAAGAAAAACATCCAAAGATAGGACCCAAGAACTCAATTCACCATAGTTTAACACTTAAAGGAAGTCAGAGCATGTTCCTCTAGGAATTCTGAGTAATAAGAATTAAGACTATGGAAGTAAAACATATGAAAGATAAAATATAAATATCACTGAAGTACACTAAGAATCTCATCTTCAAAAAAGTCAAACTGCTTCTGTATATCAATCCCAACACAACGTTTACAAAAGTAGTCTTTTTGCTATAACATTTTGCAATGCCTTATAATTTAATCTCTTTATTCATCTATAGCTTTTAAAATAAGGATTCCATGATCCTTCATCAAGAGAATTCGAATTTTCTTGACCTGACACCTACTCATACCTAAAATAGACTATTAATTACAAGGGATAGTTAACTAATAGTCCTAGAATCCTAATACAACTAGGGGTACAACTCCTTTTATGATAGTAACACCTAAACTATGAATTAAATTTGATATTTGACAGCTGCTTCTCCTTAACTTAGACCTTGGTGATGTCCATAACCCTCCTGCTAGCCTTCAATAGCTTTTCCTTCTTTTGCCCTGAAAACTAGGAAACTGTCCCTTGCTCTATTCTGGTTGAAAAATAAGTGTTGGGACAGAGCTTGTATCCCCTCATCAGAAACGTATATTGCAAAACTAAAGAAGGCTTTTGTAGACCACTTGGTTCTAAAAAAAATCCTCTCTTAGTTTTTTGCAATACCTTTCCTACTTCCCATAAAATGTCTTTGAATACCAGGTGTAAACTAGAAAATTCTGATTTCTAAAAAATTGCTCCTATAACAGTTTCATAGCACACGTTGACTCATCAACTTCTCCCAGATAATAATTAATTTGAAGAAACGGAAGGAGGTTTTTGTAATTCAATATGTTAGGAATAAGAACCTCTTTCATTTTTTCAAAAATATTCTTTCATTTGCTCAAGTGACCTCTTGGAAGTTGACTAATAACAATTTTTCTGCTGAGAAAGGTTGCTTCAGTGATTTCGTAGCGCAAGATTTGGTATGTGTATATGTTTTCATTTCTTGAATTTACCTTTAAATTAGGGCTCAAAACTTCTCAATTGATATTCTTACACATCTGTAGTAGCATCCCTTTCAAAATAATCCCCTTTCTCTTTCAAGATAGATCCTAAAGAAAAAACAAAACTGCAACTACAATAGTTTCGTAGCGCGCTACAAAACTGCTGTGTGAGTCAAAAACACATAGGTTTTCCTCAAAATTGTCATTCTTGGGATTTTTAACGGTTTCACCATATGCTGATGGGCCATATAAAACTAGCATTTTCCATCCAAAAACAATCTTCAAAAAGGTAAGTTCCACATCAAAATTGTATTAAGACTCCTCACTTACTGTATGGTTCATTTAAGCTAAGGATGCCCTTCAGGTTTACTCAGCTGAATCTTCAAGTCTTCAATTTTCCTCTTCATTACTATGATGCTAGTTTTGAGCCTATTATTAATCCATCTGATGTATTTTGCCTCCTTAATAGCAGGGATAGTCCACGTGAAATATTGAGCTTTTCTGCTCACTGCTTGGGGTTTTGAATTTTTTTTATGTTCCCAATCAGTCGTTGAGGTTGACCCCTTAAATTGCATGTCTTCTTGCCATTTTCTCAAGTCTGATGATTTCAAGCTTGGAAATCTTCTTTATTCTTTGTGAGAGCATCTAAGCCTTTAGGCTTAGCTCTAAGACACCGACCTCATCTATGATTCTTCAAACATTTCTGTGAAACCCTTGCAAGGAGACTTGGAAGAACTTGCGCTATCTTAGTTCGAACATTGCCTCACTTGAGTTGAAATGGAGAAATGCCTCGCTTGATCTTTCAAAGAATTTTGATGAATGTTGTCCATGCGCTTGCCAATTGTTTCTTATGCATGAAGTAACAGGGAAAAGACCAAGATCAAATCACCCTTACCTTACCCTTTTTTTTGAAATATGAAAAGAGTGCATACAATGACCCCTAATGAGTCTAATGATGAGTGAAAATGGTTTGCATGTGATGGGCATGGTTCATGGACTAACACCTACTGATGAAACATTAACGAATTCAGGTTGATTTGACATCTAGACTTGATTCGGCACGAATCCTTGATTTTGCAGTGCATCTAGTGCATATTCCGGGTTTTACGCTATGAAAAATCCTAACTACGAATCCCCGATTTCGTAGTGCATATAGTGCATTTTCTGAGTTTTGGCTATGAAAACTCCTAGACAGTGTCGTAGCGCGTTCGAATTTAAAAATGACCAAATATATGACACTTTTGGAATGATGTGGGATCCATAATGGGTAAAACCAGGTTGTTGACCTTCATTTGATAATGGAAATGAGACTCTGACTCTATGATTTAGACTCTAAAAAAGAAAAAAAATGACTTGACCATGACTAACATAAAAATTTGGAACCATACTAGTTGTCCAAAATTTTAGAACTTTTTACAGTGATAATGGTGGCTCCACTTGGGATAGTGTGCCCTTGTCGTACACTAAGAACCTGCAGTTTTAGTGCTTTGTCCACTTATAATAAAAAAGGAAATTTGATTGACAAGCATTCCCTTTAAGCTTCTTAGGCCTTCACCTCGAGCTTAAGCTTGATGATCACTATAGAAGAAAGAAAGTTGTATCTACCGAAAAATGCTCAGCCAACCTTCCTTGATCTTATTTGCACATTCCTACCTACCCTACCAATTGCAACCTCCATGTGTAGTTCAAGGAACATGAAACTTCCAATGAAGCCAATCATTGATCGATCTAACACTTGAATCTCTTAGTTGTGCTTGAAGAAAAAATAAACATGATATTGAAATAACTGAGTTAGCATGAAATTTAACTGATCTTCAAGGTAAAAATATAACTTGAAATATGAACAACAAATCTTTTCCATGTAATCAGCCATAGGGTCAAAAAAGACATGATTAGTTTGATGATTCTCGTAACACTCTATATCTTCATACAACTGATTCTCAGCCACACAAAATTCCTTTGATATGCTATCCAACTAATTTTCTAAATGATTCCCATAGACAATGTAATTTTCCTCAGTATTATGATCATTCTTTGAAGTAAACTGCTACAAAGTATGACATAAAAAATCAATCTTTTCCTCAGCCTAAGGGTTATAAAACTTATCTTCCATTACTTCTTCTTGGTGTTTGCAATCATTTTCATACTCTTTATGATCAAAAGACTGGCAAGTTTGCTGCAATTTTACATCAATCTCAGAGGATGTAACATGGTTTTCATAAGTAAACCCCTGCTAATTTTCATGTTGCATTTCATGGGATGTTATTCTTTCTTATTGATGTTGAAATGTATTGTTATGAAGAGCCTATAAAATTTCTTCAGCCATGAATTCATCATCATCATAACAATCCTCCAAATATTGAATAAAACTCGCAAAATGTTTACAACAATCTTTGACCAACAATAAGGAGGGATGACACTCGTTATACATGTCATAGAATACATCATGGAAATCAGCAAGAGAATATAGTGAACCATTTTCCAAGATCTTATACCAAGACCATGCTTTTCCTTCTAAAGTGGTCATAAACATCTTCATGAGACAATCTTCAGGAACTGAACCTTAAGACTGTGTACATGCATATGGAACCTAACCAAATGAAGAGGAGCATTGCCTTTCCTTTCATCTTTAAATATTGGAAGAACATCTAACGAATCAACCTTTGGCATAGGATTTGGAAAACTAGGGATATGAGATCAATTCATAGGGGCATACCTGGAATTCATTCTTGCAATGAAACTCTCTTCAAACTTCATCAAGCTACTGATCTTTTAGCAGTGGAGTCACCTTCCAATTTGTTATTTGATGTGTGTAGTCACCAAGGTAGATTGCAGCCTCGAAAACTTTCTAATCTCCTGCTACATTTTGAAGTTCATCTTCTTGATTTCGGGAATGAATAATCTTCAGACTCCCAGAAGACGCACCAAAATATTATCACCAAAATAGGACCCTGATAGGCTGTTGATCAAACTATCTCAGTGTAACTTTTTAAATCCAATCTTTTAGCTAAGGCTTAGCCTCCTTAGCCTGAGAGGGCTCTCTCAAATGGTTAGTGATATTGATTAAAGATATGGATAGATCGCTAACTCTATGGTTTGTGATTTTATATGTTTATAGGTTGAAAGATGGAGAGTTACTACCATTGGGCTATGGAGTCAGCGACAGAGATAAGGATAACAAATAACTCTTCTTATAAAACTGAGGCTTGTATATACTTCAATGAAAGAGTGACACACTCAGGAAAGTCTCAATCACTTAAATTTCATAGGAGTCAGAGCATGTGGGCATGAATTTTGAGTAACGATACATCAAGGCAGTCAAAAGGAAAGTATTTAAAGTTATTCATCAAAGTTTAATACTTAAAGGAAGTCAGAGCATGAGTAACCATGAATTCTGAATAACAGGTATTAAAACATTGAAGAAAAACATCTAAAGATAGGACCCAAGAACTCAATTCACCATAGTTTAACACTTAATGGAAGTTATAGCATGTTCGTCCATGAATTCTGAGTAATAAGCATTAAGACTATGGAAGTAAAACATATGAAAGATAAAAGATAAAGCTCACTAAAGTAAACTAATAATCTCAGCTTCAAAAAAGTCAAACTACTTCTGTATATTAGTCCCTGCATAGCATTTACAAAAGTAGTCTTTTTGTTATAAAATTTTCCAACCCCTTCTAATTTCATCTCTTGCTTCATATACAACTTTTAAAATAAGGATTCCATGATCCTTAATCAAAATAATTCGAATTTTCTTGACCTGACACCTACTCATACCTAAATAGACTACTAATTACAAGAGACAGTTAACTAACAGTCTTAGAATCCTAATACAATTAGGAGTACAACTCCTTTTATGATAGTAAAAACCTAAAATATGAATTAAATTTGATATTTGATAGCTACTCCTCCTTAACTTCTACCTTCGTGATGTTCATAACCCTCTTTCCAGCGTTCAATAGCTTCTCCTTCTTCTACCCTGAAAACTAGGAAACTCCCCCCTACTCTGTTCTCGCTGAAAAATAGGTGTTGGGACAGAGCTTGTATCTACTCATCATAAATGTATTTTGCAAAACTGAAGGAGGATTTTGTAGATCACTCAGTGCTGAAAAAATCCTCTCTTGGTTTTTTGCAATACCTTTCCTACTGTCTAGAAAATGTCTTTGAATATCAGGTGTAAACTGGAAAATTCTGATTTCTGAAACTGCTCCTACAACAGTTTCGTAGCGCAAGTTGAGTCATCAGCTTCACCCATATAATAACTAATTTGAAGAAATTGAGAGAGTTTTTTTTAATTCAGTATGTTAGGGATAAAAAAATCTTTCCATTTTCCAAAATATGCTTTCAGTTGCTCAAGCAACCTCCTCGAAGTTGACTACTTAAAATAGATTTTCTGCTGAAAAATGTTGCTTCAGTGATTTCGTAGTGCAAGGTTTGGTATGTGTATATGTCTTCATTTCTTGAATTTACCTTTTACTTAGGGCTCAAATGTTCTAAATTTATCTTCTTACACCTCCGTAGAAACATCCCTTTCAAAATAATCCCCTTTTTCTTTCAGGATAAAACCAAAAAAAAAACAAAATTGCAGCTACAACAGTTTCGTAGCGCGCTACGAAAATACTGTGTGAGTAAAAAACACAGTTTTCCCTCAAAATTGTCATTCTTGGGATTTTTAATGTTTCAACATATGCTAATGGGCCATATAAAACTGACATTGTCTATCCAAAAACAATCTTCAAAAAGGTAAGTTCCACATCGAAATTGTATTAAGACTCCTCACTTACTGTATGGTTCATTTTAGTTGAGGATGGCCTTCAGGTTTACTCAACTGAATCTTCAAGTCTTCAGTTTTCCTCTTTATTACTTGGATGTTGGTTCTAAGCCTGTTATTAATCCATCTGATGTATTTTTCCTCCTTAATAGCAGGGATAGCCTAGGTGAAATATTGAGCTTTTCTACTCACTGCTTGGGGTTTTGATTTCTTCTTATGTTCCCACTCAGCCTGCATTCTATTGAAGTTGAACCTTTCAACTGCATGTCTTCTTTCCCTTTTCTTAAGTTTGGTGATTTCAAGCTTGGAAAGCTTCTTTATTCTTTGTGAGAGCATCTAAGCCTTCAGGTTCAACCCTAAGACACTAGCCTGATCTATGACTCTTCAAACATTTATGTTAAACCCCTACAAGGAGACATGGAAGAACTTGCACTGTCTTAGTTTGAACACTACCATACTTGAGTTGAAATGGAGAACTTATTCGCTTTAGATTTCAAAGAATTCTAATGAATGTTGTCCCTATGCTTGCCAATTGTTTCTTATGCATGAAGTAACACGGAAAACACCAAGATCAATTCACCCTTACCTTACCCCTTTTTTTGAAATTTGAAAATAGTGCATACAAATAGCCCTAACGAATCTAATGATGAGTGAAAATGCTTTCCATGTGATAGGCATGGTTCATGGAATAACACCTAATGATGAAACATTAATGAATTTAGGTTGATTTGACATGAATCCCTGATTTCATAGCGCATCCAGTGCATATTCTGGGTTTTGCGCTACAAAAACTCCTAAGTACGAATCCCTGATTTCGTAGCCCATATAGTGCATTTTATAAGTTTTACGCTACAAAAACTCCTAGACAGTTTCGTAGTGCGTTCAAATTTAAAAATGACCAAATACATGACACTTTTGGAATGATGTGGGATCCATAATAGGTAAAACCAAGTTGTTTACCTTTATTTGATAATGGAAACGAGACTCTGACTCTATGAATTAGACTCTAAACAGAACATAAAAATGACTTGAACATGACTAACATAAAAACTTTGGAACCATACCATTTGTCCAAAAGTTTAGAACTTTTTACAGTGATAACAATGGCTCCACTTGGGATAGTTTTCCCTTGTGGTACTCTAAGAACCTGCAGTTCTAGTGATTTGTCCACTTATGATAAAAATAGAAATTTGATTGACAAGCATTCCCTTTAAGCTTCTTGGGCCTTCGCCTTGGCTTAAGCTTGATGATCACTATAGAAGAAAGAAATCTGTATCTACTGAAAAATGCTCAGTCAACCTACCCTTAGCTTATTTGCACATTCCTACCTACCCTGCCAACTACAACCTCCATTTGTAGTTCAAGGAACATGAAACTTCTAATGAAGTCAGTCATTGATGTGGTCTGACACTTGAATCTCTCGGTTGTGCTTGAAGAAAAAATAAACATGATACTGAAGTAACTGAGTCAGCATGAGATGTAACTGATCTTCAAGGTAAAAATATAACTGAAAATCTGAACAGTAAATAGTTTCCATGTAATTCGCTATAGGGTCAAAAGATTACATGATTAGTTTGATGATTCTCATAACATTCTATATCTTTAGACAACTGATTCTTAGCCACACAAAGTTCCTTTGATATGCTATCCAACTGCTTTTCTGAATGATTCCCATAGACAATGTAATTTTCCTCACTATTATGATCATTCTTTGAAGTAAACTACTGTAAAGTGTGACATAAAAATCAACCTTTTCCTCTTCCTGAGCACTATAAAACTTATCTTCCAGTGCTTTCTTGGTGTTTGCAATCATTTTCATACTCTTTATGATCAAAAGACGAAAAATTTTGCTGCAATTTTACATTATTCTCATAGGATTTAACATGGTTTTCATAAGTAAACCCCTGCTGATTTTCATGTTGCATTTCATGGGATGTTATCCTTTCTTCTTGATGTTGAAATGTATTGCTATGAAGAACCTCTGAAATTTCTTCATCCATGAATTCATCATCATCATAAAAATCCTCCAAATATTGAATAAAACTCGCAGAATGTTTACAACAATATTTGACAAGCAATAAGGAGGGATGACACTCTTTATACATGTCATAGAATACATCATGGAAATCAACAAGAGAATATAATGAACCATTTTCCAAGCTTTTATACCAAAGCCATGCTTTTCCTTCTAAAGTGGTCATAATCATATTCATGAGACAATCTTCAGGGAACTGAACCTTGAGATTGCGTACATGCATATGCAACCTAACCAAATAAAGAGCAGCATTGTCTTTCTTTTCATCTTTAAATATTGGAAGATCATCTAACCAATCAACCTTTGGCATAGGATTTGGAAAACTAGGGATATGAGACTGATTCATAGGGGCATACCTGGCATTCATTCTTGCAATGGAACTCATCTTGAAACTTCATCAAGCTACTGATCTTCTAGCAGTGGAGTCATCTTCCAATTTGTTATTTGATGTGTGTAGTCACCAAGGTAGATTGCAGCCTTGAAAACTTTCTAAGCTCCTGCTACCTTCAGAAGTTCAGCTTCTTGATTTCGGGAATGAATAATCTTTAGACTCCCGGCAGATGCACCAAAATGTTATCACCAAAATAGGACCCTGATAGGTTGCTGATTAGACCATCTCAGTGTAACTATTTCAAGCCAATATTTTAGCTAAGGCTTAGCCTCCTCATCCGGAGAGGGCTCTCTCAAAGGGTTAATGATTTTGACTAAAGATATGGATAGATGGCTGAATCTATGGTTCGGGATTTTATATGTTTATAGGTTGAAAGATGGAGACTTTATACCATTGGGCTATGGAGTCAGTGATAGAGATAAGGATAAAAAATAGCTCTTCTTATAAACTGAGACTTGTATATACTTCAATGAAAGAATGAAACATTCAGGAAAGTCTCAATAACTTGAATGTTCATAGGAGTCAGAGCATGTGGGCATGAATTCTGAGTAATGATACATCAAGGTATTCAAAAGGAAAGTATTTAAAGTGATTCATCAGATTTTAATACTTAAACAAAGTCAGAGCATGAGTAACCATGAATTCTTAGTAATAAGTATTAAAACATTGAAGAAAAACATCCAAAGATAGGACCCAAGAACTCAATTCACCATAGTTTAACACTTAAAGGAAGTCAGAGCATGTTCCTCCATGAATTCTGAGTAATAAGCACTAAGAATATGTAAGTAAAATAGATGAAAGATAAAAGATAAAGCTTACTGAAGTACACTAAGAATCCAAGCTTCAAGAAAGTCAAACTGCTTATGTATATCTGTCCCTGCACAACATTTGCAAAAGTAGTCATTTTGCTATAACATTTGCCAACCCCTTCTGATTTTATCTCTTGCTTCATATATAGCTTTTACAATAAGGACTCCATGATCCTTCATCAAGAGAATTATAATTTTCTTGAAATGACACCTACTCATACCTAAAATAGACTATTAATTACAAGAGACAGATAACTAACATTCCTAGAATCCTAATACAATTAGGAGTACAACTCCTTTTATGATAGTAACAACCTAAAACATGAATTAAATTTGATATTTGACAGTTGATCCTCCTTAACTTCAACCTTGGTGATGTCCATAATCCTCTTGCTGGCCTTCAATAACTTCTCCCTCTTCTACCTTGAAAATTAGGAAACATTCCCTTGCTCTATTCTGGCTGAACAATAGATGTTGGGACAGAGCTTGTATCTCCTCATCAGAAATGTATTTTGCAAAACGGAAGGAGGCTTTTTTATACCACTTGGTGCTGAACAAAAACCTCTCTTAGTTGTTTGTAATATCTTTCCTAATGCCCAGAAAATGTCTTTGAATATTAGGTGTAAACTGGAAAATTCAGATTTTTGAAAAATTGCTCCTACAACATTTTCATAGCGCAAGTTGAGTCATCATCTTCTCCCAGCTTATAATGAATTTGAACAAACTGAAAGAGATTTTTTCAATTCAGTATGTTAGGAATAAAACCCTATTTCTGCTTTCCAAAATATGCTTTAGTTGCTTAAGAGGCCTCTTGGAAGTTGACTACTTAAAATAGTTTTTCTGCTGAAAAAGGCTGCTTCAGTGATTTTGTAGTGCAAGGTTTCGTATGTGTATATATCTTCATTTCTTGAATTTACCTTTTACTTAGGGCTCAAACCTTTTCAAGTGATCATCTTACACCTTTTCAGTAACATCCATTTCAAAATAATCCCCTTTTTCTTTCAAGAATTATCCTAAAAAAAAAAAAACAAAATTGCAGCTATAGCAGTTTCTTAGTGCACTACGAAACTGCTGTGTGAGTCAAAAACACACATTTTTTCCTCAAAATTGTCATTCTTGGGATTTTTAATGGTTTCACCATATGCTAATGGGCCATATAAAACTGACATTTTCCATCCAAAAAAAATCTTCAAAAAGGTAAGTTCCACATCAAAATTGTACTAAGGCTCCTCACTTATTGTATGGTTGATTTAAGCTAAGGATGCCCTTTAGGTTTACTCAGCTAAATCTTCAAGTCTTCAATTTGCCTCTTCATTAATCTAATGTTGGTTTTGAGCCTATTATTAATCCATGTGATTTATTTTTCCTCCTTAATAACAGGGACAGTCTAGGTGAAATGTTGAGCTTTTCTGCTCACTGCTTGGGGTTTTGAATTCTTCTTATGTTCCCACTCAGCCTGCATTCTATTGAAGTTGACCCTTTCACTTGCAAGTCTTCTTTCACTTTTCTTAAGTCTGGTCATTTCAAGCTTGGAAAGCTTCTTTATTCTTTTTGAGAGCATCTAAGCCTTCAGGCTCAGCTCTAAGACACTGGCCTGATCTATGACTCTTCAAACATTTCTATGAAACCCCTGCAAGGAGACTTGGAAGAACTTGCACACTCTTAGTTTGAACACTGCCTTGCTTGAGTTGAAATAGAGAACTGCCTTGCTTGAGATTTGAAAGAATTATGATGAATGTTGTCCCTGAGCTTGCTAGTTGTTTCTTATGCATGAAGTAACATGAAAAAGACCAAGATCAATTCACCCTTACCTTACCCCTTTTCTTGAAATTTGAAAAGAGTGCATACAATGACCACTAACGAATCTAGTGATGAGTGAAAATGGTTTTCATGTGACGAGCATGTTTCATGGATTGACACCTAATGATGAAACATTAACGAATTTAGGTTGATTTGGCATCTAGACTTGATTTGACACGAATCCTCGATTTCGTAGTGCATCTAGTGCAAATTCAGGGTTTTGTGCTACGAAAGCTCCTAACTATGAATCCCAAATTTCATAGTGAATATAGTTCATTTTCTGAGTTTTGCGCTATGAAAACTCCTAGACAGTTTCGTAGGGCATTCAAATTTAAAAAATGACCAAATACATTACACTTTTGGAATGATGTGGGATCCATAATGGGTAAAACCAAGTTGTTGGCCTTTATTTGATAATGGAAACGAGACTTTGACTCTATGACTTAGACTCTAAACAGAACATAAAAATTACTTGAACATGACTAACATAAAAACTTTGGAACCATACCAGTTGTCCAAAATTCTATAACTTTTTACAGTGATAACACCTTGCTCCATGTAAACTAGCTCTGAGTTTGGAAGGCCATTCAATACCATCATTTATGACGAAACCACCTCCATTTCCTATAAATTGAGCACTCATCATAGTGATTTGGGGGGCTAGAATATGAAGTTTGCAAGGAAATTCTGTTGGTTTGAGAATTGAGTTCATGTCAATCAATGTTATGCTACTAGATTGGTGTGCTTTTGATGTGGCGAGGGTTGGACTAAAGCTGGAGGAGTCACATAGGATTGAACTGTATTGGGTTAAACTCTTCCTTCTACATTAATAAAGAGTTTATTCATTTTATCATATTATTGTTCATATCTATGATGATTATGTGTTTCATTGTCTTCGATTCCATTGGATTATAGTAGGTAGATTATGTATTCTTTGATTGTTTGTTGTTTCTATTTCTCTTAATACAGGTACTAATTTTGCTGGTTTAGTTCAAGTGGGAGCGATGGGAACGATTCAAAGGGGATTAAGGAAGCAAAAGACTACAAGCAATTTCCTTCATCTCATCTATCTACTATAGGAAAAGGCTAAACTACTTTCTTTCTATTCTTCTAGGTTTAGCTACCCACCTAGGGAAAATGTGTTTATCCATAGATGAAAATTGCATATAACACCACCATATCCTAAAAATCGATATCAAGAAGTTTGATGGCAAGGATATCGTAACGTGGATACTAGAGATGGAGAATTATTTTGATCTCCATAATGTGCAAAACACACAAAAGCTACACATTGCAACTTTATGTTTAGAACCCAATCAGTTTGTATGGTATCAATGGCTTTGCTCTCATAAACAAATTTCCACTTGGTTAATTTTTAAAGAGGAAATGATATCACATTATGAGGATACAAAGAGAAACACCTTCTTTAGCGAATTGACAAATCTCAAACAAAAGGGGTCAATGGTGGAGCACATTGAGAACGTTAAAAAATTGAATATAAGGGTAAATGATATTATATAGGAGCATAGGATTGATGTCTTTATAGGGAATTTAAAGGATAACATCAAACATGAGGTTCGTCTTTGGGAACCTAATTCATTGGAGAAGGCATTCAGGTTCGCAATAAAAACTAAAAGAAAAATTATGAAAACAAGGAATGTTATCCCTCACAATTATAAAGATGGAAGTGTTATTGTTGCTAGCCTTCGACAAAATACAAGGTTAACACCAAAAAAATTTGAAGAAAAAAGAACAAAAGGGTTATGTTATACTTGTGATAGCAAATACACTAAAGCTCATAAGTGTTTTGAGAATAAATTAATTTACATAGATTGGGAAGAGGAGAAAGAAAAGGAACAAGAAACATCAAAAGAAGAGGATATACACGAGGAACCAACCCTGATAAAGAATAAATGAATCCAACCATATATTGTAATGCATTGATAGGAATTACCACTCAAACTCTCAAGATAGAAGTACATATCAAGAAGAAAAAGGTGATAGTGTTGATTGATTCGGGTAGTACCCATAATTTTATTCATTGTAGGATAGACAAGGAATTCAATTGCTTCCTATATCCAGCACCAGAGTGTCAAGTGATGGTTGGAAATGGAGGAACCATAAATTGCTCTGGAAAGTGGCATAATATCAAGGTATCCATGGGATAATATGTATTGAATAGTCGAATGATTTCCATTCCAATGGGTGATGTTGATCTTGTACTAGGAGTCCAATGGTTACAATCTTTGAGTATGATAGATTTTAATTTTCAAGAACTTTCTTGAATTTTTTTTGGGAAGGAAAAGAATTTGAGTTAAGGAGCATTACTATGAAACCAAGAAAGATAATCATTTCTCATGGCATGGAAAAGCTTATAAAGAAATAACAATGGGGCGTAATTGCACAATTATGTTCACTAGATGTTGAAACAGTGAAATCATCTATTTCTAAAGATCTCCAAAACATCTTGGACAATCATTATAATATTCAAGCAGTGGAAGATCACATCGAGCATGATCAACAAGTTCTCCAACTCTTAAAATATAACCTCACTTTCACACAAAATCGAATGAAACAACAGGCATATCAACATCACAATGAAAGAAGTTTGATGTAGGCGACTGGGAATTTTTACGACTTCAACCATACAAAGAAATGTCCCTCAATCAAGCTAAGAATGATAATATATTACCACCAAAGTACTATGGTCCTTACAAGGTGTTGCAAAAGTTGGTACTATAACATACAAATTGGAGCTTCATGCATCTTCTTGAGTGCACCCAGTTTTCCATGTTTCAGGCTTAAAGAAGGTTATAAGTGACAAGCTCCCATTTCTAACAATATTGTTGGAACTTGAAAAGGAAGGAAAAGTCATATTGGAACCTGAAGAAATCATAGAAATAAGAACCCGACAACTACAAATTGATCAATTTTGAGAGTATCTCATCAAGTGGAAGAACCTAACCACTGAAGATTCTGCATGGGTGGATAAGAATTTTATACAAAAGCACCCAAAACTACTCAAGCGTTGGGGATAACAATTTTTTGAAGTAGAGGGGCATGTTAGGTCCTTACACTACTAGTGTAGACTCTTACTGTTATTAGTGCCACCCCCTTATTATATTTTTTTTCCCATGTAGTCACAATATTGTTATTATTGTGCCCCATAGAGGGCCACTATTATTATTGTTGTGCCCTTACAATAATATTTTTATGTAAGCTCTCATTAAATTGTGACCCTTAAGAATCCTATATATAGAAAGGAGGTCTTGTCATTTGTATCATCCAAGAATTTTTAATTTGTGTAATGTAAATGAGGTTTCCACCTCAAAGAGGCTAATCTTGAAGTCACTGATATATCTCTTCTTTTATTTTGTGAGTAGGTTGCATAATACCTACACACTTATTTTACAAAACCAAGCTTGAAAAACACACCACCATATTGTTCACACGCCGTACCTGAGCTACCTAACCAATTGTTCATTACCTGCGACCCTGTTGCATGCTTTTCCCACCCGTAGTATCTTATGCATGCCCTCATTTACTATTTGAGCACTCTTCTCATGCCCTTACCATCATTCACTCAACTTTGCAATATTGATGTTGCTCACTTGTAGGTCCGCCATAGCAGCCTTGGGTCACTGTTCAATGTTTGACGCCTTTACCTAAGTGTCACCACACTGCTAACCGAGCTCTTCTCTACCACAGGTCCGTTGTAGTGGCCTTGTTCAGCCACGGCCAAACTATGAACTGAACCCCCATTATGGGTCTGCACTTCATGGAGTGACTTGACTTCACCCAACTATTCAACCCGTGGGTCTATACACGCCCTGCGTTGTGCAACCCAACTCCTAAACTTGTATGTTGATCCATTTAGTTATTTGAAACCTCAAACTTCGTTGCGGCTACACCTCAACCCTTACTACTACAATTCCTCCCATCTGTCCAGCTCTTCATCCTTCACTCGACTATATTCTTTCTTGTTCGATGCTTGATGATCGAATGACTTGATGCCTTGAATGTCCCACATCTTCCTTTATTTGGGTTGCGTGGACCTAAACTCCACCCAACTATTGTGTCCTTTCATCTCCAAAGGTAGGCTTGAATGTATAATATGTGCATTGGCCTGCACATAAATAACCATGTCCCATCACTTTGCCTATCCCTACCTCTCAGGTCAGCCTGTGGAACCCATCTGCTAGACTCCTGCATGATGGTTCCACACATGGGTGTCTCACCTAGGCACGTTATCATCATTTTCCCAACGTGATTACGCACCCACTGTGCATGCTTTCTCCAACTCAACCAGAGGTTGCCCATCAGACAACTTGGCCACCAATCGCCTGTCGGATGACTCACTCATCGTAATGCGTGGGTGCCTGCTCGACACAGAACACCTGCTATGTCTGCACCCATTGTTTCACATAGATGAAAACCACGTCCAAGTCAATTTTAACTGAATTCTCCAACCCAAATCACCTTTAATCGAACATGGGTTCCTGTCACACATCTTAGACATGCCTTTAATTGCAATCATCAGTTTTTCGATTCTCTCAGGCACTTGCCAACTGAAGGCCCTGATATCCTCTAGCACTCTAAAAATTTTGTGACCCTTGAAAACACCATCACAACAACCTCCATCGCTAAGACATATCCATATATGTGAGCACCTAGATAGCTCCACCCATGACCTACTCTATGCTCAAATCTCATATAACTTTGTAAGAAATTAATGTGCTTGATCCCCATGTGATGGCGATTAGTTGGGTAGCTAATCCAACAGTAATAACACCTCCATAATAACACACTCTCCTCACATCATCATGACTATGTTCACATCCTTTTGTCAATCGTGTCCATCTCGCCCGAAACGCCTCCTCATAAAGTCATAGAGAGGACTCATTTCCATGAGAAGAAGACAATGAGACTCATCCCCATGTTAGTATAGAAACAGGGAGGGGATGGGAAAGGTGAGGGCTCTCCATCCTCCTTCTCTAATACCTTAATCCGTCTATCAGCATCTTCTTCCTCCAATCTCTACATGTATGCTTCCTGTCCCTTCTCCTAAGTCTCTAGTCTAACATTCCTATTTCCTTCCACTACGTCTAGCCTGCCTATCAAATCTAGGCTACTATAAAAGATTCCCTGATAATATGTGTCTTCTCCATGATTTTTGTCTCTATAGTG
Source organism: Pinus taeda (assembly GCA_000404065.3). NCBI lineage: Eukaryota > Viridiplantae > Streptophyta > Pinopsida > Pinales > Pinaceae > Pinus > Pinus taeda. Next base: position 70,128 of record APFE030793692.1, read on the forward strand.
GAAAACCTCTCATAAAGTTCTTAATCCCACTTGGTGTCTTCCACATTCAACGATGTCAATTTACACCCAGCTAACATAGCTATCACGGTAGGTACCCCCAGTGGCTCATCCTCCCATCCATCATAAATGTACAACTTCTTTGTATGCGGCACCATCATAGCCTCATATTGCTTCATAAATTCCATTCATTACAAGAAAAAGGGACATTGCTGAGGGGAGAAAAATGTCACCATAAGCTCATTGGTGATGGTCAAAAGAGCCTTCATCACTAAAAATTGAACGTCACCAAAGGTGGTGTTACCAGAAGTATAGGTGTTGTGGTGACATTCAAATTCCATCACCAATAATGATTTATAATGATTTATAGAAATTGTCACCATTTCATATGATCAATGGTGACCGACCATAACTTCGACCACCAAAAACTAAACATCACCAAAGGTGGCGTTGCCAAAAGTATAGGTATTATGGTGATATTCAAGGTTGGTTATGAATATTGATTATAATGATGGATAGTTACTATGTCATTCATAGTTTCCAGAGATCCGTGTTACATTTGCACATAATCCAACATGAAATTTGGAATTTCACAAATCCGCACTCAAAACACGACAACAACCAACAAATTTAAAAAATTGACTTGGATAGAAAGCAATAGCTTCACCTTCATTCTTGAGCTACTTCTATTTATTTTAATTTGACTTGTGACATTCTTTATTTGACAAGGAATCAAAATCATCGCTAGTATTAAATTCATCCAACACAGACTATAGAGATCCCACTGACATTTGCGCTTTTGTTGCCATGCCTGAAAACCATGGAGATCCATGTCGACAGTAGAATAAGATGTGTGCCTGATGCTCAAGAACACATTCCTTATTAACCATTGTTACCTGATAGAAACAAAAGAGACAACACAATATCAACGTACAAAAAATTCCCTACTGAAATATAATCATAACTTAGCTAAGAGGTCTAAAAGATGTTCTTAATTAATAAAATTTGTATTTGGAATTTTTTTTTCTTTAGATTTAAAAAATACTACATTCTACAACGCTTCTATCTATTTATCTAGTCAATTATATCATAGCATATGTCACAGAGTAGAAATCTATAGTACCTAAATTAACAAAGACAAATTTTCTCAAGAAAACATATTGATAAAATATTTTTGAAAAATATATGTTTGTCATCAAAGCTTTAATTAGTTTAACAAAAAACTAGTTGGAGTTTGAAAATCAGCATCATTCATAGGAAACAAACAGAATAGTGACCAAATCCGCTTTCATAAAAATAAATCTAATCAATATTGCCATGCAGATAACTGAAATTTGGGCAGTGGTCTAACAATTATAGCTTATTTACAGGGAAGACTTGTCAATAGCATCATTTTTTTTCCACAGTCTGTTGTGTCTCTAGAACTAGATCAAATAGCTTGCTATTATCAAGTTCTACCTTTCAAGTGTTGATTTCTAGCTCACCCTTTAAAACACAATTCTACCACTCCATTTGATTTTGTTTTTTTCAAGAGAATTGGTAGGACATTCCCATCCTGTATTTTACATCAATCAATAACCATCCATCAATGATATAAAGAATAATAGATATGCAATAACGGCCAAAGATGCGCTTGTTGTATACCTATGTTCTAGGAATCCTCTGACCTTACTAGTGCAAAGAGCTCACCCTCAAAAAAGAACTTCGACATGGAATTTACAAAACTTTTTTAAATCAAGCTCCAAGTAAACCAATCAAAATATGAACATCCTTTTAATCAATAAAATTTATGACTTAAAATAAAAGTGGCCTATAATTGAATGTTATATCAACCATGTCAAGTAACTAAAATCAAGTCAAAAATACAGTCCATGCATATTGGATTAGCGAAATAATTGATGTCATAAAGCTCAAAATCAAATAGATGACTTAGGGCTAAGAAATGCAAATAAATCTTTACTACTAGGATGTGAGGTTTCCCTTTCAATACTGTCATTAAATAAATCTTCTTTATGTCACAAACCATTAAACTTTTTATGATACCAGGTGGAAGCGGTATTGTAACATTAACCTTTAATAAAGTCTATTTCCACGACAACTTCTCAAGATCCACTCCATTACCAACATTTGGGGCTAGATAAGATAAATGCAAAAACCATCAACATGAAAATGAAATCTACATCCTTGTAAAATAAAAGGGAGGAAAAAAAAATTCCGCAAATTGAAACAGAGTGTAGGTTAACTCATTCCTACAACATGATTATCCTATCATGAACAATAAAAAAAGATATCAGGAGAAATGTTATTTTTGCCACATTTTGACAATCATTTCCTTTTTCATATTCTATGAGAAATTGATGAAGAAAGTGAGCTAAAGCTTGTCAACATCAAGATTATAGTAAAACATAAAGAAACCGCCCCAACACAAATATAATCCTAAACATAAGCATCTATACATATAAGTATTTATTGAGGACATCATATTTTGTGAAAATATGGAAGTCAAATATTTGAAATAACACAATTTATGGTACCACTGCCTTATGAAGTCCATTATTCAAGTATTTACGAAGTCCATTCAGGAATTTCTTCAAAGTTCAAACAATTAACATGTAGCCTACAAAAACTCAGATTTGAAAAGGAGATAACATTATATGTAGAATATATATCTCACATTTATATATCCTGATTTCCAGACATTGAAATGACACATTTTAGCATACTATTGTGAATTCAACCCAAAATGTTAGAAAATAATATTGATGGTTAGTTTTGTTAAAAAAGGAAAATAAGGCCAAATTCCACTTTTAACAGCTCCGGGGAAGCTAATTGTGGCATTGAATTACTCTTTTCGAGAGGACCAAAATCGGTCTAAAGATCATCAAATTTGGATAAGTAGAAGTGCAATTTTGAATTTATGCTTCTCTCATGTAAATTATTTAGGTCGACCTCAACTATATGTCAACTTAAGAAGACCAAAAGTCATGTCCCCTCAATTCCACTTAATTTTATATATAGAGGACCATTCTCTCTCATTTGGGACACATCAATAAAAATAAAAATATATCTTTGTGGTGGCGAAGATTAAGGAGGATAAATTATGGTTGTGGTTGGGACTGTTTTGGTTAGGGATTTGTCATAACAAGAGTAAGTTTGGAATCAATGTTTCGCTATAGTTAAGGAAAATTGTATATCTAGTTTGTAACTTGTTTCGTATGGGACTTCTTCTTGTAGTTTGGCCGAAGCTAGAAGATATCCAAATAGCTTCATCACGGGCCTTGAATCACTTGCCGAGGAAGCTGAAATACAACAGAAAGTCACTAACCTTATATAATAGTATTCAGGTGCTTGTTGAGGATGGTGTGAAAACTTAAAAATAGGCTAGGACTATTACAAATAATAGAACCCTTGTAAGAATAGAAAGGCTGCACTGTTTGCAAATATTCAAGGGTTGGAGGAACATGCTTCCAAAGCCATAATTGAGAACCACAAAGATAATATCAATGATGACCTTAATGTGGCCGTAAACTAGCTCCTTAAGCCAATGAAAGGGAACAACATGTGAAATAAGAAAGGCCACACTGGAAAGGTTGATTTTTAGATCAGTCAACATAGCAAGAAGTGGGCTATTGTTTCCCTAAATAGGCCGATCTTCTACAACAATATGATTTGTAATCTATGAACAAACTGCCCAGATTATAGGATTGAATGGATCTAAGAGTAGTGATGCTTGATCTTCATATTGGAAAGTTATTTTATCATTGTACTCTCTCTCTTTCTTTGTTGAACATTTGATGATAATAATAAGAAGATTTGATTGAGGGTTTTCCCAATCTTATGGTTTTTCCCTAGCTTGAGCGATATTCTCGTGTCTTTCTGTCTTGTCTTGTCTTCTACATCTATCATTTATGTTATTTCGTCAGTTATTGTTATATAATTTCTAATGTGATTGGTAAATGGATTAATGGGAATATGGTTGAATGGAGTATCTAACCTAAGCAAATAACATGTTAATTGAAAATTAACATGGTATTAGGTGAGGACAATCCCAAGCTTAAAGGGATTGCAATCACCAAAGAATTAAATTGATGCCTCTAGCTCTTTGTGGTAAGTCAAGTTAGAGTTCCAATCTTGGTTAATTCTTAAGGCCTTATTCAAGACCTAATCAATAAACATGGGCGCCAATCATAAAGATATTCAATTATCATGGGAAAATGATGGAAGACATCAAGGTATGTTCTTGTACATTATAACAATCCTACTCAACAAGCCTAAGACTATATCATCATCGTAAGCTTATGGAAAGATATTTTTTATGATCCCTAGAGGTAAGGTCAATCCTCTACAGATCTTTATTTGAAGTATTATTCTCATCTCTAGAGGATTGATCAAGTGCAAGAGATATATATCTATGATATCTCAAATAATTTAGATAACAAGCATAGGGCATAATGTAGGTTTTAACCCAGTACATAAATTACCTGCATACGAATTCTAAATCACAGGAAAAATAAAAAGGTGAGAGCATAACACATAAAACACATATACACAGAGATTTCCCACTGGATCTCAAAACCGAGACTACCAGCTTGATTTTTCATTATGTTCCTTTCAATGTTACAATACATATTTATACATGCCGAAGCATCCAATACCATGGACCGAAAAACCATCACGTCCAATACCATGGACCAGAAAACCATCGATCCAATACCATGGACCGAAAACCATCGCGTCCAAAAAACATGTGTGAAAATCATGCACAAAACCA